>APFE030967825.1:0-123334 GCA_000404065.3 Pinus taeda | reverse complement strand
CTATCAAGAAGGAGAGGGAATCGAGCACAAGACTCAAGTTGGCCCTCTTGGTTCTCCTCTCATCTATTTTCATAAAAGGAATCAACAGTAGACTTTGATTGTTTGTTTATAAGATAGCCACACATCTTAGTGGGAATAGCAGCATCTGTGTGGACACTATTCCCGTATAACACCTACTGGTGGCGGTTCTTCAGGAAAAGAGGGCCATCCCTCTGAGGATGAAGATCCCTACAATTATGGGTGTCGCATCGTTGAATAGTCACCTTCCACCTCTCATGAAGCTTAATCAGATCTACGTTCAATGGTTTCTGATTCTCTGTTGCTCAAAGGTGCTCAATTCCCCCCTGTTTTATAGTCATTATATGCTCTACAGTTCTCATGCTCAAACATTTTTTCTAAAGTTAAATTGTTGGTTTCCCTTGCATGGGCAGCATTCTTCTCACTATGTTTTTGGGTCTCAGTTACGGTTACAGTTGCTTAATGGGTCATATTTTAGTTTTGAATTGGGCAGCGCTACCCTGTTTATTTGTATGGGCCGAGTCAACCTGTTTTGGTCTTTGAATTACCTCTGGTTAGTCTTCAGTTTCGATATTGGCGTATTCTGTTTCTATGAAATAGTCATGGTCATGGTCCCAGAAGCTCTTTTGGTCAATCTTCAGCAAGTCTTTTTGGTCAGTGTTCAGCTATGTAATGTGAGCATGCCGCATCTCTGGGCTAGACTTCTCGAGGCCACTGCCTCTTTGTAAAAATATTTTTCTATCAATATAGGAGTAGACAAATTCAGAAAAAGAAAAAAAGAAAAAAATTGAAAATGTATGCATCAATATGTTGCGTAACTATTAATGGACTAAGAAAAGGAGAGTTTATATTGTTTTAGAGGCATTATGATCATAATTATAATAATTTTTAAAAGATTCAATTTAATTGGAGCAGGGATTTGAATATTTATAAAATATTTGTTAATAATAATTTATTAACAAAAGAGTGAGATTTATTATGTAAATTTAATATATATTAATTTTGTAATTTATAACTTAATATATATATATATATATATAAATAAGAGGCTCATTTTTCATGACATGTTTTTTAAAATATATATATATAAATATATATATATATATATATTATAATATAAATATATAAATAAGAGGCGTCATTTTCATTACATGTTTTAAAATATAATATTATATAATATATATATTATATATAATTATAAATAAATCTATGTATTATTAATTTTTATTATAATAATAATAATTTAAAATAAAATCTAATTTAGTTAATTATTTTTTTTTCTTGCAATGTGAAATATATCATATTGATAAATTCTTAATACTGAATCATGGATTTATATTTCTTGTATAATTTCATTTAATTGATATGGTTGCACTAGTGATTTATGTTGACAATATAAATATGTTGCAGAATTGTTAAAGTATGTAACAAAAATATTATTTATGATTTCAATAGTTCCATTGAAACATATTTTTATAATATATGAGGGTTCGAGTTGAATTTCCATTTAAAAAAATAATAATAATAATAACTACAAAATATTTTTATATTTACCAAAAAAAATATTTCAATATCCAGTTTTAAGTAAAATAACTTCCCAGTTCTTCATACCAAGTAGAAGTATCATTTTTCAATACTTAATATGGAATTTATTATCATCTAAAAAAATTTCGTAAAACCTTGTAACTAATCACTAAAATTATCATGAATAATTACATATTGAAAATTAATCTCCAACACCTTTGGCTAAGTAATTGAAATAATACAAAATAGTATTTTATGCATCCCAAGGATTCATTAATGCTAGTTTTAAGGGCTTCCTAGTAGAAGATACATCAAGGCAAGTTCCATGGTCATTTTTGGTGCATTTTCTAAAGATTTAAGTGTTCACATTCATATAAAATCAATGTTAAGAGTTTATTCACTTGCATTATCAAGGATGGACTCTTCATATAAGAAGAGGCTAAATAGAAACATTCAAAGCAAAAGAAGAATAATAATAAGAAGAGGCCATTAAAAAAAATCAAAGAAAGAGAAGAATAGTAATAAGAAGAGGCCCATGGATAAATATTCTAAACAAGAGAACAGTGTAGAGTTATGTTTTCAAGTGTTCTTAGAGATCAATATGCTTTGATATTTTAGTTTTCGGGCATAGCTTCCATATTTTAGTTTTGTTTATTCGACTTAAAAAACATGACTCTTTTCTTCATTTAGAGACAAGAGGATTCAAGGGACATTAATAGAACATCCTAATGAATATTGGAGAAGTATATTACCTCTAGCTCATTCCCTTTAGTGTTACCTTTAAGGCCACAAACTTATCCATTGTGAATAGCATCTTTCCCCATTATTTCATATTTATCTATATTTTATTTCTTGTTATTTTTCTTTTATGATACAATAATTACGTTTACATTGAAGTGACTCCAACATATGTTGTTTTGTAGTATTATAGAGTTAAGATACAACAAAGTGTATTTAACTCACATTAGAAAATGCCCTCCAATAAATTGGTGACTCATCTTGTCTTTTCACACTATGATTCTCCTTCCTTGGGAAATTGGAGCCTCCTCCCTTAAATTTCATATCTTGTAAGTGACTGAATTAATCTATTTACGGTGTCAAAACCGTCTTCCTATCCTTTGATTTAACTTTTTCTTTTGAATCCACATGGATCTCATGCATCCATCAAAGAAACGTTCATGCAAACCTTGTGGAGAACCACTTTTTCACCTTCGATGTTTTTGTGTCCGTTAATCATACACACACATGAATTTTCTTGTTGTATTTTTTTATTTTGGTAGAATGTTTTAGATTTCCAATCGACCAGTGTGGTAGATAATATTTATTTGCATTGGCTAACATATATAATTTATTCTCTAAGTTATTTCCTACATCTTAAATAGGTCATCTAGATTGGTGGTGTGGTAACTTTGTAGACAGTTCTAGGCCGACAAATTGTGCCAAAGCATCTAAGTAAGGGTTTTATTGAATTGGATGTCAATGTAATAAACCTTTAACATTTGTAAAATCTAAATATTTTTGAGAATCTCAAAGGGTTGATTTTCATTCATAACATGAATTAATCTTTAAGTCAAGTTTGAAAGTAGAAATAAAGAAAATATGTGATAATCAAACATTCAAATTGAATATTTAACTAATAAAATATAGTTGATTGGTGAAGAAAAATTCTACAACCAAAAAAAATATGTTCAATAGATGATAAAAGGCAACAATTAAAATATATAGAGGAACTAACTTAAACTGACTATTTAGTTAATTAATCTATTTAATGATTATAAATTTGTAGTGGGTTGACAAGGAGATTGATACTTAATCTAACCTTACCCTAACCCTTATATTACCTTGAACATATGTAGAATTAAATTATGGAACACATAAATGAATAAACAAGAATACTCACACGGACACAAAATCCATTAAGAATGAAATCAAAATCCTCTAATTATGTTCAAAAATATTGCAGAGTATTACAATGGTGTCATTGGCTCATCACAAGGGTTCAATTATTCCATCTTTGAATCAAAAAATTCTTATAGAGTGTAATTAAAAAATATATAGATCTGAAACGAAATTTATTACAAAATGGAATACTATCTAAAACTGATTTGGATATTAGAAAAATAAAACATAAAAATAGCTATTCTAAACTGAATTGAATAATAAACACACAATTCGAGGCTATTGTTTGATGACTATTGCTAGAAACTAAATTTTCTGTTTTCTGCCCCTCTTATCTTGATTTTTGCTCCTTTCTCCGCAACTAGTTAGCGAATTTGTGTATTCGGTTTTACTCAATGAGTTTAAGTAAGTTATCCCATCTTTGATCATCTGGGATAGAAAACTTTGTTACTTTTCTATAAGCCTCATCGGCTTCACTGTATTTCTTGAAGGTTGGCATAGTAATAAACAAGTGTTGAATTTCATGTTGAATAAAAATATCATATTCAAGGCCTTCAAGGAATTATTTACCACCGATTATCCCTTTGAATTTGGAAAACTTGGCTCTATCTACTGCTATCTCATGCAACCTTTGCTCATAGTTTTCTAGTGGAATAAATTGGCCATTAGTATCTCGTAGATCTTGAAGTCCTTTTTGGTGCAAAACATTAAACTTTTGTTAAAATTTCTTTACATGTGCTTCTAGGTTTTGACATTTGTTTTCTAATTGTAACATTAAACTTCTTTTTGTCAAAACCATCCTTACTTCTAGGACTATATCAATCCTGTCTTCGATTCCAAATTATTCCAGTTCCTCCTTAGTTTTAGAATTTGGCACTTTGATTATTTTGGTAGCTTCCCCTGGCTTGTGATATAAATCTTCTTAATCTTTGTAATGGTTTCCTTTGGCCTCTAAACTAACTCCTCTTGTTTAAAAATGATTTCAATGGATGCCCAAATTTCAATCATGGTTGAATTTATATCAATCCATATCTTTTCTTTACCTTCTGGTAGTGTTTGTGCAATCAATGATTCATTGTAATATTTCTCTAGATGCTTAATTAATCTAAACCTTTTATGTAATTCAGAAACATATGCATTATCAACTTTTATCTTATTATCTTGATTCTTCACCAACTCAACTGTGATTTTTTCAACTTCCATACCCTTTAATGATAGGTCTCCCATATCTTTAGATAATTGTTCTACTAGATTTTGACTAGTAGACTCTGTTTCTATTGTGAACACTCCTGCTATCGATGTTACTAGTATAGATGTCCCTACCCTAAAATTGATTTGGAGTTCTCTTTCCTTAATCAATTTCTCCATCTCTGCCTCCATTTTTTGAATTTCTATATTCTGTTCTACAATCATCTTAAGCATATTTTCTTTTTCCTTCTCCAACTTACCTACTTCTTGTGATTGAGGATGTTCAGTAGTTGGTAATTCCAGTTGCTTCCTTAGTGTCTATATATCTGCATTTCTTCTTTTAGTTATTTCCTCAACTACCTTTACATCTTTAGGTTTCAATCCTAAATTTAAAACTAGATCCTCCAGTGCCTTAATTTTTGTATCCTTTGCTAAATATGACATATTTTCAAGCTTCAATTGAGAATGAATATTATTCAGAGATACTTGTAGCTTAGAAGCTACGATGCCCAAACTTGACAAATATGTGTATATCATTTCTCCTACCTTATTGTGAAGATCAATTCGATCAAGAGGATATATATGTTTGTTGTCAAATGAGAACAGAAAGGTTTTGTAATCCTAAGCACTCTTAGGAACAGGGACTTTTGGTTCCAAAAATGCTAATTGGAACTGTCCTCTTTCACTATCTAAAGAAGAAAGTAACCTAGTATGAGTTGTGGAAGACTGTTCCCAAAACTCTGCATATGTAGAAGTCTTCAGTGCTTCATTTTTATTCTTTGTCTTTAAGAACCTTGCAAAACTACCATGTTGCCTTGATAAAGAATGAGAAGAAGGATAATCTATTGTTGTTTCTTTAATCTACTATAATGAAAATGAAAATTTTCCTGAAAGTACGATTATAGCAGATTCCTCAGAAGTTTGAACTTCTGAGGATTCTTCTTCAACATTTGTGGTTTTTCTCCTCTTGAGCACTTTGAATTTTTCCTTCTATAATTATGATCCTGCTAGAGTTAGACTCTCCCTTAGTCTTTTTAAACTATTTTTCTATCATCCTTGCAGTTTCCAGTGTTGTTAGATTGGAAACTAACTCTTCAACTTCCTGCAATGTGTTCTCTTCCTATTCTTCTTTGTTGTCATATTGTTCAATCTCATGTTTTGTAATGTGCACATATGGTATGGACTTATGACCAACTATCGTTGATGATATTACTCCTAATGGATCGTATGACCAACTGAAACTCAAGCTAAACTTCATTTGGCTCAATAAATCATTGATTTATTTTTTTGTAGCTCGTGTTGACTATAAATGTGCAAACCTAAGCTTTTAGTTCAAAATTAAGACTCTTTTTTCTAAAAACATAATGAACATCATCCATGTTCATAATTTTCCTAATATATTCAAGTGAAAAAATCCTCATGAGGAGGAACACCGGTAATTTGCAGGATGGAAGCTCGCAGCCATAAATCTTGATCTTTGAGAGATTATGGTATAAATAATAGTGTCCAATTTTAGACTGCTCACTCAAATGCAAAATCATTTTGATCTATGTTGAAACTCTGAGAACTACATCAATATCTAACAAACATATTTCCATATATAAAAATTGATTGACAAAATCACTAAAATAAAAATATTCAAATTTTTTCCTCATTAATGATGTCCAATGAATCACTAACTATGGTTTGCCTTAAACATCCAATTTCTGTAAAGGAAACTTGAACCTTTTTTACTGATGATACAAGAATAAGTAAATCAAAATTGATTGGTGCTTGAATAAACCTTCAACACTGAACTCTAAAAACTGATCATGAATTGCATCGAACAAAAACTAACTGCAATTGAACAAGATTGATGGCTTTTTAAGAGAAGAAAATACTAACAAAAACCCCAAAATAACTTCATCTACCCATTGATCATTGGGATATCCTAATATACAAGATACTATGGAAATTACCTGCCTAGACATCTCTTCGAACATTGCAGAGGGATAAGGTGTGTTTGTTCTAGGTAATTCTGAGTTTTCTAGTAAAATTGACTCAAAGATATGTGCTCTTTATCAAAAAGAAATTATCTTGTAAATCTCCATTAAATCATCAATAAAAAAAGGGTGAAGGGAGTCTTGAGAATTTAACTAGAGGGCCTAAGAGATTGATTGAGGGGTTATATAAAATAGAGTTTCATTATTCTGAGCAATAACAACTCTCTAACTAGGAAGATGTCAAACTCCATACCAAGTGATAAATTAAGTAAAATGATCTTTTTGAGGGAAACAAAATTGGGGTAATAAGGATTCCTAGAAGAAAAATTTGTCATTGGCATATTGATACTTCTGAAAAGCCTAATTGTGAAGTTCGTACAAGTAAAAATCACGATTGGTCTCCACAATTTTCAAATGGGTATCAATCAGGGGAAATTAATCTAAATTAATTATAGGGGTAACATAGGATTGTCTATAGGTATCTTATAATTTCCTTTATACCTAGCCATTTGGAAAAATAGAATTCTTGAGGATAATTAGATAATTTCCTAGAAATAGTGATGATCATGAGCTACAAATCGCCAAAATTCACTTGCAGTGTCGTGCTAGAAGCTCTAGTTGTAAGAAGAAATGGCGAAATAATGTATTTTGGATAGGAGAGCATCTTTTATTTAGGAAATTGTAATGGATTTCAGTTATTGTAACCATTATTGGTGTGTAGAAAGTAACACGTTTGAATGTTGGCGAGAGAATCTATTGGTTAACACTCACTTGGTAAATTTATTGGAAGGACTGGTGATGACTAAATGTAGAAGGAACCTAGCGGTAGGCAAAATCAACGGGAGGAATGATGGGAGAAATGGCAAAATAATTGGTTGTTTGTGCGGTGGGGGTGTGGGTGTGGGGTTGGAGGTGGTTTATGGTTTTGAGTGGATGGGTACCACAATCCTTGCGAAGGTGCCATGTATCAAACACCGGGTCAGGAAAAACTGCTTTGCGGACCCCACCCCATCCATTAACTTTCGACCATGTAGGGGTTCCCCTAATATGTTGGAGGCCATTGATCTAGGTCGGCCCGATCTTGTCCATTCAAAATTGCATGAGATTTAATTGCTCGACAACAATCAATCCAGTCAATCTATTAAAATAAAATAATTTATTTAAAGTTCTAAGAATAATAAAAATGTAAGTGTGTCATATAAACGTGCTTGCTAATGTTAGGGATTTAATATTTTTTATTCTTTTTTCTCCCTTTTTATTTTTCCTTTCTGTCTTTTATTTTTTATTTATTTCTCTTTCCTTTTTCCTTTTTCCTTTTTTTTTGAAAATGAAAGAAAAACTACAAACTATTACAAGGGTAAAAATAAGTTACAACATCGGCTCCATCTAGGGATTTCTTCCCCGTGTGAGACGTAAAGAACCTGCAGATCCATGTGCCTTATCCTTGGGCTATGGGGCCTTTGCTATGAAAATCAGAGTTTGCTCTTGAATTTTAAAGAAAAACCAGAAATTTATGATGATGATGATTAAAAATAACCAATAATGAATATAATGCTAGAGGTATTTCCCATTTACTAGCAATGAAAAATATTGTTCTTCCAGAGTGTGTAGGATGAATGTATTATTTCCTTTGACTTTTGCAATGTTGAAAGGTCCCAACAATAAGTTATCAAACTTCCCATGTTTTCCACTTTCTTCCCTTATTGCATCCCATCTGAGAACTAAATCTCCTTGTCTGAAAATCTCTTTCTTAGACTTCCTGTTAAAAAAACTCTTCTTTTTTTCTTGATATTGCTGAAGTTTATGTTGAACTTCATCTTTGTCATGATTTAACTCAATGATTTGATTGATCGTAATCATATTCTTCTTCATATGACTCTTGAAAAACAATCATGACTGGAAATACTAACTATGTAAGGAAGATGGAATCTATTCCATAAGAGAGTTGAAAAGGATATTTACCTGTAGATATTTTAGGTGAAACCCTGTTTTCCCACAATGCATATTTGAGATGACTGTCCCAACTCCTTATTTGATATGCTAACACTTTCTTAATAACTTTAATCAGACTTTTATTTGATAATTCTGCCAGCCCATTACCATGTCGGTAATAAGGTGTAGAATGATGTAAAGTAATATGATATTTTTGACATAATTCCATTGTCTTTATGCTATTCAAAGTTTGAGCATTATCTATAACTATTTGTCTAGGGCAACCAAATCTAGACAAAATGTTTTCTTGAATAAATTTTATCACCACTGTATCAATTGCACTCTTGACATGAATTAAGTCTACCCACTTTATGAAATAATCATTTCCTATTAATATCCATATGTGTTGATTGTTGGAAGCAGGAACTATTTCACCAATGAAGTCTAATCCCCGTTGCAAGAAAGGGGCTTCTACTGAAACTGGGACAAGGGGAATTGTTGTTAACCTCTATTTCCCTACAAATAGCTAACATAGGATACAACTCCTTACCTTTTCTCCAACCTATGCAAAAAAATTTGTTCGATAAAAACATGCTCTCAGTATCTTATATGTGGTTGACATCCAAGCATAATATCCCCCACAAATTCATTCATGAAACTTCTCAATTACTCCATATGTTTCACTCTCACTCAAACATAGTAAGAGGATATTTAAGGGATCTTTCCAATACAATTTTTCATCTACTATATAGTACTTCATGGCCTTGAGTTTGAGGGATCTACATTTATACTTCGTGAAGTCAAGAGGGTATTGAAAATCACGTAGAAAATGCACTATGTCTTTGTACCAATCTAATAGTAAAAAAAACATAACAATGTGTAAAGGAAGAGGAATAGGAATTGCACTAGAAAAAGGTTCTTGTGGATTCTTCTCACCTTAAATATGAGAAGGTTCTTATGGATTCTTCTCACCTGAAATATGAGAAGGTTCTTGTGGATTCTTCTCACCTAAAATATGAGAAGGTTATTTTTCATTCTTCTAACCTGAAATAATACCAAGTATTTTGCAGTTTGATTCTACCAACAATTTATCTTAACCTTGTCCTTTCACCAACTATGTAGGTATGTTGTGTTAATCAAACTCAAGTATCTTAGCAATCCAACCACCCTTCTTTCCATTTGTATTAGGTTGAGTCAACATTGTTTGGAACATAAGAAATTATAGGAGAGTGTATAACATAAATCCTATATGGTTTCAAAGCTTGTACCAAGGCATAAGATTGTTTCTCTATGATGTCATATCTTAGTTCAAGATATCTCATAACCTTACTAAAGAAGGCAATTGTTTTTTCTTGTTGATCATCTTTTCTCTGCAATAAAGAAACCACTATAGTGGTATTTGAGGCAAAGGAGAAAATACTAAACAATTTTGTATAATCTAGGATGGCTAACATTGGGGCTTCTAAAAGTTCCTTTTTAATCAATTAGAAAGAGTATCTAGCTTGGAAATTCCATTTAACTTTGTTAACTTTCTTGAGCATGTCAGTAATATCTTTAACAATTTCAACATAATTAGGTATGAACCTCCTTAAAAAAAGTATCTTCCCTCAGAATGAATAAATCTCTTTCTCATTTCTAGGAAAATGGATTACATGAATTGTTGAAATTCCCTTAGGATAAATTATTACTCCTTCTTTTGAAATTATGTGCCCCATCAATCTTCCTTCCCTCATTGCAAAAAGTGACTTCTTAGGATTAAGAAAAATCCCAAATTTTCTGCATCTTTCAAAAACTTTTCTCAAGTGTTTAATGTGTTTAGCATCAGAATCAGAAAACACTGTCAAATCATGAATGTAAATGACAATGAATTTATTTACCTTACAAAAAAATGGTAGATCCACGACCCTTTAAAAGTTTGGTCCAACATTGGTTAAACCAAATGGAATCTTGGCATACATGAATGTGCCCTAAGGAGTTGCGAATGCAGTCCTCTCTTTGTCTTATTGACTAACTAGAATCTGGTCGTATCGAGAAAAACCATCTAACATTGAAATCCTATCAGAACTCGATACCCTTTGAAGCAATTGATCCATTTTTTGGTAACAAATAAATATCTTTCAGGGATAATTTGTTCAAGTTCCTAAAATTGACACACAGTCTAATTTCGCCATTTTTCCTCATAACAGCTGCTACATTAGCTATCCATTAAGAGTATCTTAAGGGAACAATTATTTTAGCACCCAACAATTTTCCTACTTATTTCTCAATAATAGGAAGTAAGACTCGGTAAATTCTTCTTAATTTTTGTTGAAATGGCTTAACATACGGTTTAAGAGGAATTTTGTGCTCAATAATAGGTTTTCAATTCTTCATATGACCATGCAAACACATCTCTGTATTGCTTAAACGAATTGACATATTTTTATTTTATGTCATGAAGCAAAGAAGCTGAGATTTTGACATTTTGCATTTATTCTATAGTACCAATATTACAGTCTTGTACATTTTCTTATTGTGAACTTAGCAATGAAGTTTTGTTACATCATTATGATCAAAACGTTTTTCTAGGTGAACCAATACCTTTGTAATATAATTATTTGATAAATGAATTATTTCATGATGAACAATTTTATGTTTCAAATTCAGATCTAAGTCATCATCATTTGATATCATTTCACCATTATTTTCTTCTTCAACATGTAAACCGAAAATTTTATCAATTGCATGTAAGAAAAATTTCAAGTGTTCATCATCTTCAAAAACTTGTTAGTTTCTTAAATTATCTGGGATGGAAGGTCCATACTTTACTTCAATCTAGCAATGTAATTTCAAAGGATTAGGTGTTTTAAAAGAACTTGCAGGGACTGCTAAAAAATCTGCATCGATGTTATCTTCTCTTAGAATTGATGTGATGTTGAAGGCCTGAAAATAGTTTTCCACACATTCCTACACTTAATTCCTATAAGCTTTGAGTCTAGGATTCTTGGTTTGGCATATATTTCTTATTTGTTTTAAAATTAATTCTAAATCACCATATATTTCCAGGTTTTGTATTTTCAGACTCTTAGTGAATTCCAATCCTAAAAGTAAGGCTTCATATTGTGCCACATTATTTATGACTTAAAAATCTATTTTGAAGGATTGGGCTATATTTTTCTTATTAGGAGAAATGAGTGCACTTCCTCTTCCAGTTCCATCATTAGAAAAATCCCCATCAAAATACATTTTCCAAATATTACTGTCTGAAAACTGAGGTATATTGACAATGTCTCCAATTCTAGTTTGAGGAATAGAGATATCACTTGTAGTGAATGTAAAGCATCCAAAATCTTGATCAATGGCATATATTGGATGATTTATTGCTTTATCATCTTTACAAAAAATATTAATGAATCTTACTTCTCTATACAATCTTAAATGTTCACCTCCATAATTTGGGATTGTAGCATAAGACATGTTCATCTACAAGCTTCCTCCAAGCTTGGCACAACAATATCTTGACAACAACATGCCAAATTTTGGTGGAATGTCTATAACAACAATATCCAATGTTATACTTTTCACAGGGATTTGAGCAAGTGTAAGGATTAAATCTTTGATCAATCCAAGGCAAGGAAATTTATTTGAATCAAAAGTATATAGATCATGATATGGCCTAGTAATTTGCAATTGAAGTTGGTCCATGATAACTTTAGGCATCATAATGGGAGGCAGCTGAATCTAACATTCAGTTGTACAACAGGAAATCATGAACTTTCAATGTAACATAGAAAGGTCACACACTTTCATCAATCATATTTGAACTAAGTACAAAGGCAACTAAAGGTTTCTCATCTTAAAGACTAACGACATCCCCTTCAAAATCTACACTGGAGGATTGTATCCATTTGTAGACTTGTTTATAACCTAGATTTCTGGAAAGATAAGAAAAGGGAATAGGGATTTTAACCCTTTTGAATTATTTTTCAATATTAAAAACAATTGGAACAGGTTTTTCGGTAATGGATTGTTCGTGTAACTAATTTGGTGGTTAAATAAGTGGTATTTCAGTATCTTTTACTTGAGGATTGTCAAAGGTAACTTTTTTAACAGGTCCACCAAGTCCTTGTCTAGGTCTTAGGTCATACCTTCTTTTTATTTCAACAATAAGAAACTCAAAAAAGACTTGATATTTGGAATCTTGGGATGATTCTTTATTTTGAGCAATAGGTTGGTCTTGAATGATTGGGACAATAGCATTTTGAGGTGATGGATATTCAAAATAATTAATATCATTTGCAACAATAGGTACAATTTCTTCAAGGTCTTGTTCATCAATCATTAATGGAGGTTTAATTTGTTGATTAGTATTTGGTCTTTGAAAAATTTGAGGTTGGAAAGATCTTATATATTGAACTGGAGGTCTATTTGCAAATTGTTAGATTACTCTAGGCAAAGTTTCCATTCTTGAAATTCTATTAGACAGATTTCTTAAAAAGGAGGTTATTCCATCAATTTTATGTTCTTCATCTTTAGTGTTTGACAATGAAGTACTTTCTTGCCTGGATTTTATTTTCCTTTCAGCCTTTTCTCCCTTTAGTTTCAATTTACTAGATGTTAACCTATTTGCTTCCACTTCAATTCCATTAATTTGCATGTATGCTAATTTTTCTTATGTTTTCTCTCTAAGCATTACAACAAAATCATCATAAAATTATTTAGAGAATATGACTTTAGTTGCTAGACTGGGGGTTTACAAGCTGGTGGAATTTTATTATAAATCTTATTGAATCTCTTAATAAAGTGTGCAACATGTTCACTAGGGTTTCTTCTCAAATATTAAAATTATGTTAAATAGTAAACATGATCCTTTTTAATTCCCCGTTTATTCTTGAAGATGTTGGTTAATTCAACTCATGAGCTTATAGAATTTTCTTGTAGCTGTTTAAATGATATCCTGACATTTCCTTCTAATGGTTGAACACAAATTCTGGTGTAAACATCCTCATGTCCAATATTCATGTTATATGCAATGTCCATAAATGCAACCAAGTGGTCTTTTGGAAATGGCCTAGTTTATCCATTGAATCTGGGCAAATGTTTCAAATACCCCTCAAGAAAATCATGAATTTGCGTTGTTGGTGGAAGCACTAATGCTGCATATCAAGGTGTTACAATTAGCCTAAATCCATCCATTTTCTCATGTAATGAAACTGCCTATTTTGGGGAGACAACTTTGCTTGAAGATGGTTGTGATGTAGGTTTAGTTTCTGGAAAAAATGATGATGGAGAACTATTTTCTTAAATTCATGTATGATTTTCTCTTTATCTTCAAAGGATAATTATACAAATGTTGATTTCCTCTTCAAACTTGGCAGAAAATAAAGGATGATTATGTGTGAATGAGGAAATAAAATCATCTGGTTTTAATTCTGGTGTTTGAAGCTTAGGATATGGTTTTGTGTCAAAAGGTTCTAAATGGTAAGCATGAAACTCAAAGGTCTCAATGTGATGAACTAGCAATGTTGATTGAAGGTCTACTCCTTTAGAAATTATTTATAATACCTTAGGCGACATATCTGATAATTAACTAGGTATTGTAATTTCTTGAAAAGGCTCAGTTTGTGAGGGTATTTCAGGTGGAAGAGAAGCAGAAATAGAAGTGGATGCTTCAAATCTCTGTTTCATAGATGAAATCTTGACAAGTATATCTGGATCTGATAAAGGATAGAAGAGCTCAGGATCTTAATTAGATCTGGTATGCCTACATGAACCCAAATTTGACCAGTGGAGTCGCCAGGTGAAAGATTTTAGCTTGCTAGCCTCTTATTCACCATTAAGAGGTAAGTATGGTCATTGTCCCAGGGAAAAACTTCGACCTTCCTTCGCTGACAATGGTGCCAATCGGATGTGGTGTCTTTGTAGATAGTTGTAGATTGGTGAATTGTGCCAAAGCATCTAAGGGTATAATTGAATTGGATTACCAATGTATTAAACCTTTAACACTCGTAAAATCTAAATATTTTTGAGAGGCTCAAAGGGTTGATTTTCATTCATAA
The DNA here is from genome assembly GCA_000404065.3 of Pinus taeda. Lineage (NCBI taxonomy): Eukaryota > Viridiplantae > Streptophyta > Pinopsida > Pinales > Pinaceae > Pinus > Pinus taeda. The sequence goes on along the minus strand of APFE030967825.1, from coordinate 108,753 downwards.
CAGGAATAAATATTTAATTCGAGTTGGAAAGAAGAAACAAAGAAAATATGTGTTAATCAAACATCCATATCGAATATTTAACTAATCAAATATAGTTGATGCGTGTAGAAAAATTCTACAGCCAAACATAATATGTTCAAGAGATGACAAAAGTAAATAATTAAAATATATAGAGGAACTAACTTAAACGGACTTCTTAGTTGAATAATATCTTTAATGATTATAACTTTGCAGTGGGTTGTAAGAGAGATTGATACTCAATCTATACTTACCCTAACTCCTATGTTACCTTGAACATATGCAGAATTAAATTATGCAAAACATAAATGAATAAATAGGAAAACTCACATGCACACAAAAGTTGTTAAGAATGAAGTCAAAATCCTTTGATTATCTTCAAAAATATTTTAGAGTATTACAATGGTGTCACTAGATAAACACAAGGGTCCAACCATTCCTTCTTTGAATTACAAAATACTTATAGAGTGTAATTAAAAAATATCTAGAACTGAAATAAATTTTATTAAAAAATGGAATATTATCCAAAACAAATTTAGATATTAAAATAATAGAACATAGAAATAGTTATTCTAAACTGATTTGAATAATCTACACACAATTTGTGGTTACTATTTAATGACTGCTGCTTGAAACTAGATTTGATTTTTTCTGCTCCTATTATCTTTCTTTCTCCTCCTTCTTCCTCTGCAACTGGTTACTAAATTTTTGCATTCTATTTAACTCAATGAGTTCAAGTAATTTATCCCATATTTTATCATCGGGTATAGAAAACTTTGTTACTTTTCTATATGCCTCATCAACTTCAATGTATTTCTTGAAGGTTGGATTAGTAATAAACAAATGTTGAATTTCATGTTGAATAAAAAGATCGCATTTAAGGCCTTCAAGGAATGATTTAACACTGATTTTCCCTTTGACTTTGGAAAATTTGGTTCTATCTTTTGTTATCTCATGTAAATTGTGCTGGTATTTTTCTAGTGGAATGAAATGGCCACTAGAATCTCGTAGAGATGGAATTCTTTATGGAGCATAACATTAAACTTTTTGTGAAATTTCTTTACATGTAATTCTAATTTTTTACATTTGTTTTCTAATTGTAACAATAAATTAATTTTTGTCAAAACCCTCCTTCTAGGACTGTATCAGTCATGTCTTCAATTCCAAATTCTTCCAGTTCTTCTTTAGTTTAAGAATTTAACACTTTGATTATTCTGGTAGCTTCCCCTGGCTTGTGATCTAAATATTCTTTAATCTCTTTAATGGCTTCCTTTGACCTCTGCACTAACTCCTCTTGTTCAAAAATGATTTCAGTGGATGTTTAAAGTTCAGTCTTGGTTTATTTTATATCAATCCATATCTTTTCATTGGCCTCTGATAATGTTTGTGCAATCAATGCTTCATTCTCATATTTCTTGAGTTGCTTAATTAATATGAAGTTTTTCTGTACTTCGGCCAGACACACATTATCATCTTTTATATTATTATCTTGATTCTTCTCCAACTGAACTCTAAGTTTTTCAATTTCCATATCCTTTAATGATAGGTCTCCTATATCCTTAGATAGTTGTTATGCTAAATTTTGACTAGTAGACTGTGTTTCTGCTGTGGACACTGTTGTTGTAGATGTTGTCGTAGATGTCCCTACTCAAGTGTTGATTTGAAGTTCTCTTTCCTTAATAAATTTCTCCATCTTTTCCTCCATTTTATGAATTTGTATATTTTGTTCTACAATCATCCAAAGCATATTTTATTTTTCCTTCTCCAACTGACCTACTTATTGTGCTTGAGGATGTTCAATAGTTGGTAACTTTAGCTACTTCCTTAGTGCATATATATCTACATTTTTCTTTTAATTATTTCCTCAAATGTATTTACATATTTAGGATTGAATCCTAATTTTAAAACTAGATCTGCGAGCCCATTAATTTTTGAATCCTTTTCTGAAGAAGACATATTTTGAAGCTTCAATTGAGAATGAATATTATTCATAGAGGCTTGCAGCTTACAATCTTCCATGGCCGAACTTGTCAAAGATATGTATATCATTTCTCATGCTTGCTTGTGAAGGTAAATTTGATCAATAATATGTATATGTTTGGTGTAAAATGAGAACACGTAGGTTTTTTAATCCTCAACACTCTTAGGCATGGGAAATTTTGGTTCCAAAAATGCTAATTGGAACTATCCTCTTTCACTACCTAAGGCATAAAGTAACCTAGTATGAGTTGTGGAAGATTGTTTCAAGAACTCTGCATATGTAGACGTCTTTAGTGCTTCACTTTTCTTCTTCATCTCCAAGAACCTTGGAAAAATGCTCTATTTCCTTTAGGAGGAAGGAGAATATGGAAAATCTATTGTTGTTTCTTCAATCTACTATAGTGAAAATGCAGATATTCCTTAAAGTACGACTGTAATAGGTTCCTCAAAAGTTTGAACTTTTGAGGATTTTCTTCAACATTTGTGGTTTCTCTCCTCTTTAACACTTTGAATGTTTCCTTTTGTAATTTTTGTCCTACTGGAGATAGACTCTCTCTCAGTATTTTCAACTATTTTCCTATCATCCTTAGAGATTCCCGTGCTATTTGACTGGAATCTAGCTCTTCAACTTCCTGCAATGTGTTCTATTCCCATTCTTCTTTGTTGGCATATTGTTCAATCCTGGGTTTTTAAATGTGAACATATGGTGCAAACTTATGACCAACTCTCATTGATGATATTAATCCTAATGGATCATATGACCAACTAAACTTAATCTAAAGTTCATTTGACTCAATAAATCATTGACTTATTTTTATGTAGCTTTGGTGTTGACTATAAATGGGTCTTCCTATTCTTTTAGTTTAGATTGAGCCTTTTTTTTCTAGAAAAAAAATGAACATCATCCATGTTCATCATCTGCCTCATATATTCAAGTGAAAAAATCCGCATGGGGAGGAACACCTGTAATTTGTAGGGTGGAAGCTTGTAGACATAAATCCTGATCTCTGTGCAATCCTGGTAAAAATACCTGTCTCCAACTTTAGACTGCTCACTCAGATGAAAATTACTTTTGATCTCTATTCAAACTCTAGGAACTACATCACTATTTAACAAGCATATTTCCATATACAAAAATTGATTAACAAAATCATTATAAAAATTCCTCAAAATTTTCCTCATTAATGAGGTCCAATGAATCACTGACTGTGGTTTGCCTTCAGCATCTAATTTCTTCAAAATAACCTTGAATACTTCTATTTGATGATATAATAATAAGTAAATAAAAACTAATTGGTGCTTGAATGAACCTTCAACATCGAACTTTAAAAATTGATCATGAATTGCATTGGACAAAAACTAAATGTAATTGAACAAGATTGATGGTTTTTTGCTAGAAGAAAATACTAACAAAAAACCCAAAATAACTTCATCTAACCATTGATCATTGGGATATCCTAATAAACAAGCTAATATTGAAATGATCTTCCTCGACATCTCAGGGACCATTGTAGAGGGATAAGGTGGGTTTGTTTTGGGTAATTCTAAGTTTTCTGGTACAAATGTCTCAAATAAATTTACTCTTTGTGAAAAAAAAAAACTTAGGTAAATCTCCATTAAAGAATCAACGGAAAAATGGTGAAGGGAGTCTTAATAATTTAAATAGAGGTCTTGGAAGATTGACTCAGAGGATATTATAAAAAAGGTTTCATTATTCTGAGCAATAACAACTCTCTGACTAGAAGGATATTGGATTCCACACCAAGTGATAAATTCAGGGAAATTATATATCTGAGGAAAACAATATTGGGGTAATAAGGATTACCAGAAGGAAAATTCATCACTAGCACCTTGATACTTCTTAAAATACCAATTGTGGAGTGTGTACAAGTCGAATTCACAATTGGTCTCCACGATTTTGAAATGGGTATCAATCATAGGCAATTCACTAAATTAACTACAGGGGGTAACATAGGATTATCTACAAATATCTTATATTTTCCTTTGTGGCTAGCCATTGGGAAAAATAGAATTGTTGAGGACAATTGGATAATTACCCTAAAATATGGATGATTGGGAGCTAGAAATTGCCAAAATCCACTTGCAGTGTCGTGTTAGAAGCTCTAGTTGTAGGAAAATTTGATGAAAAATGCATTTTGGATAAGTGAGAAACTTTTATTTCACATGGTCTTAGATATATGGTGATTGGGTGTGATATTAAGGCACTCCTAGATGTTAAGTCACCATTTCAATTCCCCACCCTATTTTGGTGTCCTTCTTGGACATGACCATGATGTAGCCTCACCGCTACCAAACTTAAAATAAATAAATGAATGAATATCTACATTTTTTCTTTTAATTATTTCCTCAAATGTATTTACATCTTTAGGATTGAATCCTAATTTTAAAACTAGATCTGCGAGCCCATTAATTTTTGAATCCTTTTCTGAAGAAGACATATTTTGAAGCTTCAATTGAGAATGAATATTATTCATAGAGGCTTGCAGCTTACAATCTTCCATGGCCGAACTTGTCAAAGATATGTATATCATTTCTCATGCTTTCTTGTGAAGGTAAATTTGATCAATAATATGTATATGTTTGGTGTAAAATGAGAACACGTAGGTTTTTTAATCCTCAACACTCTTAGGCATGGGAAATTTTGGTTCCAAAAATGCTAATTGGAACTATCCTCTTTCACTACCTAAGGCATAAAGTAACCTAGTATGAGTTGTGGAAGATTGTTTCAAGAACTCTGCATATGTAGACGTCTTTAGTGCTTCACTTTTCTTCTTCATCTCCAAGAACCTTGGAAAAATACTCTATTGCCTTTAAGAGGAAGGAGAATATGGAGAATCTATTGTTGTTTCTTCAATCTACTATAGTGAAAATGCAGATATTCCTTAAAGTACGACTGTAATAGGTTCCTCAAAAGTTTGAACTTTTGAGGATTTTCTTCAACATTTGTGGTTTCTCTCCTCTTTAACACTTTGAATGTTTCCTTTTGTAATTTTTGTCCTACTGGAGATAGACTCTCTCTCAGTATTTTCAACTATTTTCCTATCATCCTTACAGATTCCCGTGCTATTTGACTGGAAACTAGCTCTTCAACTTCCTGTAATGTGTTCTATTCCCATTCTTCTTTGTTGGCATATTGTTCAATCCTGGGTTTTGCAATGTGAACATATGGTGCAAACTTATGACCAACTCTCATTGATGATATTAATCCTAATGGATCATATGACCAACTAAACTTAATCTAATGTTCATTTGACTCAATAAATCATTGACTTATTTTTATGTAGCTTTGGTGTTGACTATAAATGGGTCTTCCTATTCTTTTAGTTTAGATTGAGCCTTTTTTTTTCTAGAAAAAAAATGAACATCGTCCATGTTCATCATCTGCCTCATATATTCAAGTGAAAAAATCCGCATGGGGAGGAACACCTGTAATTTGTAGGGTGGAAGCTTGTAGACATAAATCCTGATCTCTGTGCAATCCTGGTAAAAATACCTGTCTCCAACTTTAGACTGCTCACTCAAATGAAAATTCCTTTTGATCTCTATTCAAACTCTAGGAACTACATCACTATTTAACAAGCATATTTCCATATACAAAAATTGATTAACAAAATCATTATAAAAATTCTTCAAAAGTTTCCTCATTAATGAGGTCCAATGAATCACTGACTGTGGTTTTCCTTCAGCATCCAATTTCTTCAAAAGAACCTTGAATACTTCTATTTGATGATATAATAATAAGTAAATAAAAACTAATTGGTGCTTGAATGAACCTTCAACACCGAACTTTAAAAATTGATCATGAATTGCATTGGACAAAAACTAAATGTAATTGAACAAGATTGATGGTTTTTTGCTAGAAGAAAATACTAACAAAAAACCCAAAATAACTTCATCTAACCATTGATCATTGGGATATCCTAATAAACAAGCTAATATTGAAATGATCTTCCTAGACATCTCAGGGACCATTGTAGAGCGATAAGGTGGGTTTGTTTTGGGTAATTCTATGTTTTCTGGTACAAATGTCTCAAATAAATGTGCTCTTTGTGAAAAAAAAAAAACTTAGGTAAATCTCCATTAAAGAATCAATGGAAAAATGGTGAAGGGAGTCTTAATAATTTAACTAGAGGTCTTGGAAGATTGACTAAGAGGATATTATAAAAAAGGTTTCATTATTCTGAGCAATAACAACTCTCTGACTAGAAGGATATTGGATTCCACACCAAGTGATAAATTCAGGGAAATTATATATCTGAGGAAAAAAATATTGGGGTAATAAGGATTACCAGAAGGAAAATTCATCACTAGCGCCTTGATACTTCTTAAAATACCAATTGTGGAGTGTGTACAAGTCGAATTCACAATTGGTCTCCACGATTTTGAAATGGGTATCAATCATAGGCAATTCACTAAATTAACTACAGGGGGTAACATAGGATTATCTACAAATATCTTATATTTTCCTTTGTGGCTAGCCATTGGGAAAAATAGAATTGTTGAGGACAATTGGATAATTACCCTAAAATATGGATGATTAGGAGCTGGAAATTGCCAAAATCCACTTGCAGTGTCGTGCTACAAGCTCTAGTTGTAGGAAAATTTGATGAAAAATGCATTTTGGATAAGAGAGAAACTTTTATTTCACATGGTCTTAGATATATGGTGATTGGGTGTGATATTAAGGCACTCCTAGATGTTAAGTCACCATTTCAATTCCCCACCCTATTTTGGTGTCCTTCTTGGACATGACCATGATGTAGCCTCACCGCTACCAAACTTAAAATAAATAAATGAATGAATGGATATCTATATATATCTATATATATATATATAGATATATATATATTATATATATATATATATATATATATATATATAATATATATATATATATATATATATATATATATATATATATATATAAGTACATACATATATATATATAAGTACATACTTATATGAAATGTATATAACCTAAATACCCATGTTAAATTTAAGTTTTCCAAATATCAACATCATATAACATATCAATGTCATGAAAACAAATTTGATTTCTTGGATACATCTGCGATAAAATATTATTATAAAAATAAGTGAATATGATAAGATATAAATTTTCTAATGAAACCTAACAATTATGGAAAAATGTATATGTTAACTTTCATTATGTTTACAATATTTATTGCCCATGGGGCAAGTCCATTGTTATTGTCGTATTATGAACTATTATGTAAATTTTGATGTACAAGTTTCAAATCCCCCCATGGGTATGTACCCCACAAAAAAAGTATATTTATTTATATATCATTATTATTGATTGTAGTGTTGATGGCACTTTCAAAGTTAGTCTAGAAAATGGTTATACTTCCTACACAGGTTGTTTTATAAAATGACTATAATTTCTACCTAGGTTAGGGAATCTATTTAAGCCATCAAAATGACATCACTCAATTGATGTTGGAAGAGGTCAAAGATAACAACCAGTCTTACCATCAAGCTAATCAATCAATAGCGTGTCATTTGAATACTAAAAAGATTAGAGATCAAGGACCAAGATTATTGGTACTGATCATTAACATAATCAATCAAGTTCACATCACTTGACTAGTAACATCAATGTATTCATATATACAAAAACAAATCACATAATTACATATGCATGAACAAATATTAATTTAAAACAAGAATTCTTTCCTATCCTCGATCCCATCTATATTCAATAGTGAACCTTCATTCTGATGCTGCTTATAACATAGTATTAGAGCTTCCATTTCATTTTTTCTTGAGCCCATCCAAGTTGAAGGTTTAACCATGTTCTAATAACACTTTGTAACATACACGGTGCCTTAATACTCAATTGAGGATATGGGGCATAAATTTTCTTTCTTCTTCACGAGCTTAAAATATAATCTCTAATACCACTTGTAGCATACCCAATTCCTTAATGGTCGATTAAGGATAAAATGTATTTTTTCTTTTTATTCTTCACTAACTTAACAATAACTTATGATACAGCTTTGTAACACACCCAAACCCTTAAATTTTCATTAAGGTTATGGGGCATCATATTTCCTACAAATAATATTATCCAAACATTCCCACACATTGTGTAACAACCATTCATAGAAGCACATTTTTTGTTGGGGAATGTCATCAAACAATTTGTGCACCATTTATTTCTCTAAAAACCTAATATTCCACAAAGTATATCTAGAAAATCATATAGGACCAAAATGTGAAATTTCTACCATATGTAACTTGAGATATTTTCTTTGTATCCTACATGTTTCACAGTCTAGAATCTCTCAGAATGAAAGTTATGGAAACAATTCCAAGCTGGCATGTTTTGAGGTCTAATTTCAAGAGCATTTAAGAGACCCAACTTATTCAAATAAAATATCCAAAAATATATATAACCAATATCAAAAATAACTATTAGCCTTTCATTTGGATTTCTCCCAAGTATATTCCATGTTTCAACTTTTGAAACCACCCAAAAAAAAGTTGTAGTGAAAATTCCAAACTAACCTTATTTCATTAGAGTTAACAAAGCCTGGTTTCCTTAGAGAATATATACAAAGATATATCCAATAAATATCTAAAAATTGCAACCATTTTTTCTTCACTATGGTCCATGTTTCATCATCTAGAAGCTCTGAGAAGAAAATTTATAGGAAAAATTCAAAGATGACCTGCTTGAAGAACAATTCTACAAGTCTCACTTCCTTAGATCATATATCAAAAAATATATTGAACCAATATCTAAAAATTGAATGATATGATTGGAAATATTTCCCCTCATTATGGTCTGAGCTTCAGCCTTTGGAACCTCCCAAAACAAAACGTATAGTGAAAATTCTCATATGGCCTACCTACTCCATAAATCACATTGTGGGCCTCCACCTTTAAACTCCATGAAATCAAGTATATCTTGTAGAGGAAATTAAAGAAAACTATGCAGGTAGTTAATATTAAAATATTTCAATTAACAAGGAAGGCATGCAATTACCTAAAATTATCATGAATTTCCCATGCATCCCAATTCATTTAAATTGCACAGTCAAGTGAATTCAAGCCTGCTCCTCTAGAATTTACTACCATAGCTAGCACAATGATCATAAATAAAATAATATAACAAAAAAAGTAATTCTTTCATATCACTAAATCATGCATACAGGGAATGTCTATAACATAGAAATAAAGATATATCTATTGTAACAAAAATACTAGAACTAAATTAGGGTTAGACATATTCCACCCCACATTAGGCTCAGTTTGATGGAAGTATTTTCACAGTTTGCCAACCCTATTCTAGATATTCATATCCTTAGAGGAAACTAAACTAGGGGATTTATCACAAATATTTCATGCCATAATTAAAACAAAAGTGAAGGCTACTCTCCTCATACAAGAAAATGCAATCTTTATCACATAGGTAACCACTCAGAACTCTTAATCAATTAGAAGGTCTAAACCTCTTTGTGTCCTTCAACCTTTTCTGAGAGAGTATAAGAGAAAATATAAGGAGAAGCTAAGAACCAAGAACCCCTTTATGGTTACTCCTCATTTTTTTCATAATCACACCTTGATGTTTCATCTGCATAATATATTGCTAGAATATTCTTGGGAATACCAACCATCACATACATGGAAAATAATATTTATTCATTGAAGCCTAGGATTTCTCTGACCTCCCTTTGCATATTTTCCTCACTAGTCATAGGATTGTGGAGACTCACTAATGTGAATATGCATGTTCTTACCTCTTTTCATGTTTCATTTACTCATTCGTATCCTAAATTATTGTATCAAATGAAAAAAATCAAGAAAGTATTTTAGATATAAATCTAACTCTTGTTGCACTTCTCCAATAATGGAACCTGGATGTTGGTTAAATTATTTTGCATAAATTATGACATTAAATATAAACCTAGGAGTCCATATTCTTAGGATCATAATACTATATATGAAGAATTAGACTTAGATTTACCTCACTTTCACTTAGTGTTTAAAGGATGAAATTGCTTATACTATATAATAAAGAAATATGAATTTGATGCTATTATTATTTAAATAGGGATGCAATTGGAAAATGAGATGTATAATAAATATCATATGAGAAATAAAATGAAAATTAATTCACTATATTGGGAAGGTTCGAACTCTAAATTGTAATATTAAAGGAAACTTGTGATTAATTAATTCAACAAGAAAGGAACTAATCCTATTATCTCTACACTACAAAAGCTTACACAAGCAAGAAAACACAGTGTCAGAATTTAGTCTTGAGGAAGGCCTAAACACCAATGCTCCTTTCACTTATGTAGGTTTTAACTAAAGAAAAAATTCTAGTCACACAAGCATGAAATGAAAAGCTACTCTACAACAAGAAAAACATAATTTAGTCAAGTTTAATTGGTTGATGAGGCATACATTAGGGTCCATTTTTTTAGGAACTCCAGTTATAGTGTTTGTCTCTCTACTTTAGGTGGCTTAATGACTTGGAACAATAATTTGTTAGGCTCCTCAACCTTTTACTTAATCAAGCAACATTAAACTTTATTTTTGAAAGCAATATGACTTCTATTTAAAGGAATCTAAGGTTCATCAAAACTAGAGAAATTAAAATACCATCAAAGAAATAGTAAACATAGTAGGAAATGGAAATTGAAGTACCTAGAAAAAAAAAACATCAATGATAAATATAAGAATTTATAATCTTGCATATATAAATCTAAAAAATAAAAATAAACCATAAGAGTATTTATGAGAAAAAATAGGTACAACAATCCACAATATGCAGAAGGAAAAGAATGATGCATAGGTTAAGGAATCAAGGCCCTCTAAGCCTCAACTTGTACACTAAAGAACTCTACCATTCAAGGAAACTCAAGGTTGTTACATTTATTTATAAAAGGAATCATGTACAAAGATTTAATGAAAATTACTTCTAAATATGATGAACAAAATGGAATTTAAAACTTAATTTTACTTGACCCCCTCAAGTTTCACTTGTTTGTTCATTTGTACAATACAAAACAAAACAAAGATGTTGATGAATATAAAACTAGCCAACTAATTCCTATTTTTAATCATCCATATAGATGATATTTGACCTATCAAGTGGCCAAAATCATGCAAAATTATGAGATCACAAAATCTAGGAAGATTTTCTAGCTTGACAATGTATTTTTCTCCTGGGTGGCCATGTTGTTGTGTGTTGACTAGACTCTACAAATGAAATTTCATGGTAGCAATAGGAAATGATACATCTAGGGAAACAAAAGAACAAAACTCATGTTTTCATTATGTTATCTCAACTAAGGAGAAATCACACCAACAAATATTTTCTTGTAAACCTTGGTAAAAACAATTTAGAAATGCATAAAAAATTGTCAAAATTTAGAAATTAAAGGAAAATGATAAAACTAATTTTTGGATAGTGTTATTTGTCAAAATGGAAACAAAATATGGTAAAGTTGTTCCATGATAAGTTTATTTTGATCAGAATAATGTTTATTATGATTCCTATTTTTCACCAAAAACTAAGACCAACATTTAGAAAACAATTATTATGATTAATTTATTATTATAAATTTGGCTTTGATGACTCTTACATATATTATGAGAAGAGAAACTTTGTAGCTAACGAATGTGAAGTGAATGAGTTGTAAAAAAAAAAAAATTAATGAAAGGTGTGAGATTATCTACAAACTGAGTGTGTTATATCATTTCCAATATAGTTTTAATATAGTTGGAACCCGAGAACAAGGGTCCACTATGAAGTACTAGACTAGGAAATTTATTGTCTTGTATTTACTTTCTTTACTGACATTTATCTTTTCCATCATAGTGATAAATTCATGATTTTCTTAATTAATTTAGATTTTATGGGTATTATAAATGATAATCTCTTCTTTTGAGTGTGGATTCTAGAGCAAATTACAATATGTAGATTTCACTTATTCAAGTAATAGTCCTCATGAGGAATGCATATGTTATATGTGGATTATAATTGTCAATTTTATTCTTGTATTAAATAGTTAATTATATTGTATTTTAATTAAATGTTATTTCACTGTTATTAAAGTAGGGTAAAGCTTGGTTATAAAGTTATTTTTATTTTATGAATTTCTAAATAGAATAGGTTTTCTATTAGAGTAGAATTTAATATTTAACGTAATAAACCTCCTAAGTGCACTAATTTGAAGTATCTACATCATGCAAAAATAGTTGACATGGTCATGTAGGAAAACTTGGTCAATAAGATTAAATGTGGAAGTGTTCTTCATTGCATCCTTAAAAGAGAAACCTCCAATCCCGTAGGGTGTCTACTTACCTCCTCCTAATACACAAAGATATAGAACTCTAAATAGCATTGAATCCATGTCATTCTTGTAATTTAAAATGAAATAATAATCATCTAGTTACTTACCAACATATAGAAGGTGTTACTAGGACACCAAGGTATCCACTTTTTTCTGCACTTTTTACTTAATGGATGCAATACATGCTAATAATTGAACCATTAATGTGATAGTTTCTCCTTCATACAACCTCACTAATATTTTATTAATCTCCACACAATCATGCTCATCTTTTTTCGTAGTGTAATGTTAAGGAGAATCATCAACCACTTGAAAAATCCTTCTCAAGTTAAGCATATCCCAATAATTCTATATCTAGTAGAAATTTTATCAAATACGTCATACACAAGCATTTCTTCAAACACTTGTCATCCAATAATTTCATTAAACACTTGGAATGCATCCATGTGTCTAAAAACAGTATCCACATACTCACTAAAAGAACCAAACATAATAGCTGTAACAACCTTGGTGAAAATTTCATGTAATAAAATTTAACAAAGGAAAAATATGACCATGGGTAAGGGACATGTATTCCAACTTGATTGTTGGGAAAAGATACCCTAGTGGGAATCACTGGATCTGTGTTCTTGGCTAAGGAAATTGGCAAATACAAAGGAAAATGCATTGAAAGGCAAAAAGGCATTTTGGCACATTTACTTATGAAAATAAAGGAAATTAGGAGAAAAGTAAGGTAAAAGGTCACACGTTTAATGGGAGGAGGAAATTGAAGGAAAATAGTGGAAAGTGGATGTAATATAGGCCTCATCAATAAAAAGGCTTATGAGGATCCATTGGAAAGCTTCTTAGTTAGTTCAACCCTTTGTAATTTCAAGTTTGGAGCTCTCTCGTTATTACCTCTCTCTCACTCTTGGTCACATAGAGTTTTCTTGTAGCACTCTAGTTTAGGATCAAGGAAGGAAACGAAACCAAAGGGAATGGAAGGAAAGAAATGATAAAGGAAGAAGAATAGGAAGAGGTAGATTCAGCTGGAATTTTTGTAGGTAACCTTTTGCATGTGTGATTTCCTAGCTAGTTTGGCCATGCATTGCTATGCATGTTGGTGTATGGTTCTCTTCCTATCGGTGGCATGGGTTTCTAGGTTATGACAATGGATTTTAGTATAGTCTTTCCTTTTTCTGGATGCCATGGTATGTTGGGATGTTTATTTTGACATTTAAGCTTTGGTTTTCCAGATGGATTTCGGAATCCAGCATGGAGGTGGTCTCAAGTTCCATTCCCAAAGGCCTAGGAATCCGTTGACCAATTTCAGTGCAATACACAATAAATCTTGAGGGAGATGTCTCATTTCAGGGACTAGTGATCTTGGTTTGGATTGCATTTAAGCCTGAGAGATGAGGAAATGGAAAATTCCTCAAGGATAGTGATGGATTTTGGATGGCATTCCAAGTTTTGTTTGATTGTGATTGGAGAACCAGCTTTGGTGTGATCACGGATGATGAGGATGGAGGTGGTTTAACCTCTAGATTCCCTTGGTTGTTCCTGGATGGTTTTTCTATGAGATCCCACACTCATGCTTGGAATATGGCACGAGGGTGATTAGTTGAAAGAGATATTTAGTTTAGCCATGTCTATGGTCAGGTGGTATATGGAGGTCCCAGATCTAGTCTGATTTTCCCATGCTTGATAAAATCTAAGTTCTCTTACTTTTACACTGATTTATATCTAGATTTAATAGTTGTCATATCTATAATATTTGTATGGTTTAATGCTGGTTATAAGCATGGTTATGTCACTGGTTCATGTCATGGTTATTTCATGTATTTACTTGTAACTATTAAATGGATAGATGGAATACCTAATCGATGATGTAATAGATCAATGGAGAAGGAGGTGATCCTTATGGTTATGTTTCATAAGTTGTTTCAGTCATTTATGCTTTTTCTTGTATCCAAGACCTGTAGGTTGCATTGATTCCAAGTGTTTGATAGAATGCCAGTCTCAGTTGGGGATTCTCAAGCCTAGCCCTGAGGTTGGTTTTCATTGATCAACATTGTTATCATGTCTTTAATGAATTGTGAAGGTTGTAGTAATTTTTGGGCAGAGGTCGACATTCTGGGATAGAAAAGTGGCTTAAATACCAGGATCCCTAGCACATAATTGGTAATTTTGGTCCATAGTCACTGGCAGGCAGGCCTGTGAGAATGACTTTAGGTTGTTGATCACTCCCTTTCCCATAGGATGAAAGCGACTATGCCCTAAGAGATTGATAATAACAGTGGGACCCAGGGACAGGATGTTTGAGTGGTTAAATTGTCTCATGAGGGTTTTGTTCATGATGTTGGATGATTGTGTGTGATGTTCCATTGATTCCACTTCCTTAAGGTCACATAAGAGGTCATATCCAATCATAGTAGTCTCTCGTCTCATGTTTACCCTGGTTGGCATGGTTACTTTGGGTATACCTGGGAGGGGGTGATAGAGGTTGGTATCAGAACATGGTGGTGATCTCCTTCGGTGAATATGTTTGTCATGAATGCATGTCAGTTGCATGTGTGTCTCTTACACTTGCATTCCATGTGCTTGTTCATTGCATAGTGTTGATCATGGTTGTAGTAAATTTTTCATGAGATACTTGATGTTAAGTTTTTGGAATGCGTCGTCAAGAGTATATGACTAGTTACATGATTATATGTCACTTGATTACATCCTTCTATGCTATCTTACATTCTAGGTTGTTCGATTACATGTATCAATCTTGTAGGTTGGTTACATGAATTTATTGCGTATGCCCGATTACATGCGTTCATGCGTATGTGTAGTTAATTAGGCATTGCTTATGCATGTTAATGGCTCCATGTGGCAATGTGTACAATGGAGTAATGTTTTGTCATGCATGAGGTCATGGTTTGTGAAGTCGATATGGTCATGCATTAATGTTTGGAGTCTAGCTAGAATAATGTGAATATGGTTTGGAACTCATGTGTTATATGTCTATATGCAGTTTTCGTGCATGTATCGTCTTGGTTATAGTTATGCATGAATAACAGGTTAAACATGCCTTGTGAATTCATGGTAAGCAATTTAGGTCATCAGGGTGATATTGGTATGTTATGATGCTAATGTGTTGGCTGAGATAGAGCAAGAGATGAAGATCATCATAATGAGGTTACAACATCAGACTTTTGGGTAAGACCAGATCATCATACATGTATTGTATGTTTGGCATGTGAGTATGTAAGTCAAGGATTGTTATATGCATTAGGTTTTTGTACATTTCTTTTGATGTTATGATTACATTCATGATAGATGTTAGCTGATTATTGTAGTTATATGCACATGTTTTGGATAGTCAAGAATGATAGTAACCTATAGTTGTATGCATTTCTATTGTTGTTTTACATTAACTAACCTAATGATTAGGTTATATGTTGTTGATAGGCATGATATATAACTTATTTTTGTTATATGATATTCACTTGATGATCAGTGTTATCTCATTGAGATATTGATGTTGTAATTTGGATTGGCCATATGCATGATGGTTATGTTCATTGCATTGAAGATCTTGATGTTATATGTATTGTGTTAACCTGGCTTGGCCTATGAAAATGGTTGTGGTTGTGATATTCAGGTATGAGCTAACATATTTGTGATTTGGTGTCGTACTAATATAGACCGATTGTACATATGTGATTCCTATGCAGAGATGATAATTGTTTATGAGTTAGGATGTGAACATTTTAGTTAGTGATTGTTATGGATAGCATGATCTTATTTATGTTAATATGATGTGTTGAGAATTTATATCGTGCTAACTAGATTGATTGTACAGACAAGATAGCCTCCCCTGAGATACAGTAAGGTACGAGGCTTCTTATGTCATATATTTGGTGCTTAACTATTTTATTATGTCATCTAGTTGATTTATTTAACATGGTATGTTGAAAGTTGGTTGAATGTTTGATGAATTGCATAATATGTGTATGTGTTCAAATTATTTGGTTTTAAGAATATTGTCCTAACACGTGTATCATGGGACAGTTGATATGTACTTGGGTATAGTAGGTGATAGTTGTAGAATTGTGTCTAAGGACTAGTATGAGTTGACTATGGATTATAACATGATTGTTAGTCTTGGTAAATGTTGATTTAAAATTGTTATATATGATTGTTTTGATCTTTAGAACGTGAGACTAACATGTGTGAGAAACTTGGAGGGAAACATGCTTGTTATTAGTGTGACAAGGTAACATTTGATGTGCTTATATAACTAACAATTAGGTGATGTGATAGTACTAGTAAGCCTGAATTGCAACCAAGTGAAAAGATAAAAGGAAGGAATTGGACAAGAATTCCTTTGGCTATGTTTGGAAACCCTAATTCCAAACAAATGAGTTCTTTTCATACAAGAAGTCATCTTAACCTTGATTTTGTCTGACATTCTATGGATATGTGCTAGACTCATGAACATGTACTTGACAGGTACATTAGTTATCTATCAAGGGATTGGAGTCCCTTGAGAGCTGTTGTGGATGTGTTCAATTGAAAGCATTGTGTGTGGCACAACAAGATAAGGTAGATGGTAGATGGATATGTTTATTTATGCACTGACAGATATGTGTCTATGAGAGTGTGATGCAGAGAGTTGCAAGGCAAGAGAAATTGCCATGAAAACTTGAAGGAGGCTCAAGTCAAGATTTTCTTGGGAACCATGGGGATTGAGTCATGATTTATATTGTTAGTCTTTTTATTTTTGTCTTTTACAATTGTTGAACTTGATTTGCGATTTAGAGTGTGTCTGGTGCATAGCTGTGCCACTTTATTTATAGTTTCTTTTTGTTTGCCATGGTTTTATTCTTGTTGTTTCTTAGGTTTCATTTTATGTTCTGAGTCTGGGGAATTTCTCAAGAAAGAGGAAAGTTAATGGATCTCTAGGAGAGTTGTGTGGTATTCAATAGTTAATGTAAGACTCATATGAAGCTCGATACATGAGTAATTGTAATGGAAGGTAATACTATGAGAGTCGGATGGACTGGTTGGGCTGATTTGTGTATATGGACGCTGGTAGTATAGTCATGAGGAAGGTAATAAGAAAGGGTGAAGTAAATGGATTTGAGTCATCATATGCCTTGGCTATGTTGGGAATTATTGTTCTCAATCTTGCACATGTGTTGCATGAATAAAGGAAGTTTTCTTAAACCTTGACCTTGATATGTAGTAATTATATTATGCTCATGATTATGTCGATGTTTATATATTTCCACATGTATGTATGTATGTTGTTTTCTGACAGAATGATGGTTTTTTTATGCTAATGATTATATATGTATGTATGTATGTATGTACCTATGTCACTGTCTTACAGGGTCATCAAAAATCGTCCTTGTGGAGGAATGATTGCTTATGCAAGCGAATGACAGGACGAGGTTCTTGGCTATGAGGAATCCAATGGGAAGAGTAGCCATGACAAATATATGAGGTAAGTATCATGTGAATATGAATTTATATTGTATGCTTGTATTATGCCTATGTTTATGTTATGGACATATTATACTAAGGGATACAACAACAGAATGAAAGCAGTGTGGTCTGCGACATGCTAGGACAAGCATGGATAAGACACTAGAAGCAAGGATGCTTGGTAAATACATTATGTTTTTGGATGTGTTTGTACTATTGTTGTGCACATGTTACATATGTTATGTTATGTGCATATATTGTTGTGCAGATATTGCATATGTAGTGATAGGTATAAATGATGCCATGTAGATGTTGGATATGTGGTGTTGTGTAGAAATGATATTATGTACATGTTGGATATGCAATTCTATGTACATGCGGTGTTGTGTGCATGTTGTACATGTGGTGCTATGTGCATATGGTGTTGTGTGCATGTGGTGTTGTGTACATGTTGTATAAGTGGTGCAGTTTGCAGGTAGTTTTGTGTACATGTCGTGCATGTGGCATTATGTACATGTGGTGTCACGTACATGTCATGCATGTGGTACTATGTATGTGTGGTATTGTGTACATGTTGCACAATGGCACAGTGTACATGTGGCATTGTGTACACATTTCGTAGGTGATGTTGTGCACACATTGTGGAGGTGGTTGTAGTGTATAGGTGGTACTATGTACATGTGGTAGATATGGTACTGGTGTAGATGCATGTATTGCATGGTGTTGTATGTCATGTGTGGTAGTATGTGTGTGATGCGCATTATTTGTATGTGCACATGGTTGAAGAGAAGGCACTAGGTGTTTGTATGGTGTGGAAATCAATCTAAAGTGCATATAGAATAAGGACAAAGGTGGAAGCTAAGGATTGATTAAAGGATAAGTATTAGTATTTTATTTCAATTTTACTATGCATATGATTTATGATTCTGCTATATGATGATTATATATGATTTATGACATGGGTTTAGGATGGTTACATGTGATTTATGATGCTAATCTATGATGGTTGCATTTTTAGCTAACCAGATGTGATATGTTTATACATGATGTTTTGATCAAACAGATAGTTTGACTTTTTGTGATAGGAAATAAACATGATTCTAAGTGTATGTTATTGTTGAACTACCAATGAGGTATGATTTCATTTAATTTCAATTTATTTGAATCTAATGAAAATTATGTGCTTGGAATAGGAATGCATGAACATGCCTAGTTCGATGGTTGAAACTGACTGCAATAATTTGCAACATTGAAAGGAATTGGAAAATGTAGTAGTATGCTAGTAGAGCATTTCAGGAGCATGGCGATTGTGGGACACTGGTACCCAATACTGTCCATTGATTTCCATGGGCATGTTATGGCCGGTATGATGGTTTTGAGGCAGGTATATGCCTTGGTTTTGTATCTTCTGATGTGAGGAAGCCTTGCTAAGGAATTTATTTCCTGGGATAGGGGATGTCGAGTAACTTGAAAGGTCAGTGACTACATGGAAGGGGTGATCGAATCTCCTGAGGGACTATGTAGCAAGGAAGGGAAGGTCGCGGATATATTTTTTTTGGTCATGACCATTACCATATGGAATCAGATGCACATTGGGAGTGTGATCAGGAATAATGAGTCAGTAACTATTCAATGAGAGGAAAAGTGGTGCAGGATTATAGCGCTCGACATTGGATGCAGCTTTGACTATGACATTGGATTTTGGACTTCCTAGGAAGGAGATGAATCCTAGTATTACTTTGAGGGTGGAAGTGTGAGCCTCTAGATTCCCCTTGTTGCGGATGAAGGCATCGTATCATTTTATTTGTTGGTTTAGCAAATGTGCATATGTGTATATGTCGTTATTGTAAATACCATAATGAGCTATGTTATTAAGCTCCAGTAGGTGGTAAGCTTTCATGTTGTCATGATCTTTTTCTTTGAGCAGGTATTTCATTGTAAATACTACAATGAGCTAAGTTATAAAGCTCCATGGGTAGTATGTTTGCTTTTTAGTAGTTTTTGTTGAGGTCTTGGTGTGGTTTAACACTGACGACGGTGTTCTCCAAGGGGGAGGGTTCTATAACAACCCTAGTGAAAATTTCATGTAATAAAAGTTAATATAGGAAAAATAAGACCATAGGTAAGGGACACGTATTCCAAGCTAAATGTTGGGCAAAGATATCCTAGTGGGCATCACTGGATGTGTGTTCTTGGCTAAGAAAATTGGCAACAACTAAGACAAATGCATTGAAAGGAAAAAAGGAATTTTGGCTCATTTATTTATGAAAAAAAAGGAAATTAGGAGAAAAGTAAGGTGAAAGGTCACAAGTTACATCTGAGGAGGAAATTGAAGGAAAATATTGGAAAATGGATAAAATCGAGGCCTCGTCAATAAAAAGGCTTATGAGGGTCAGTTGACAAGCTTCTTAGTCAATTCAACCCTTTGTCAGTTCAAGTTTGGAGCTCTCTCATTATTCTCTCTCTCTCTCACTCTTGGTCACATGGAGTTTTCTTAGAGAACTCTAGTTTTGGATTAAGGAAGGAAAAGCAAGAAAAGGGAAAGGAAGGAAAGTCAGGATCAAGGAAGAAGAGTAAGATGAGGCAGCTTCAATAGGAATACTTGTAGGTAACCTTTTGCATGTGTGACTTCCTAGCTAGTTTGGACATGCATGGCTTTGAATGTTGGTGTATGGTTCTCTTGTTTTCAGTGGCATGGTTTTTTGGGTTATGACAGTGGTTTTTAGCCTAGCCTTTACTTTTTCTGGATGTCATGGTATGTTGGGATGTTTATTTCATCTTTTAAGCTTTGGTTTGCCAGATGGATTTCTGAATCGAGGGTAGAGGTGGTCTCAAGTTACATTCCCAAAGGGCTAGGAATCCCTTGACCAATTTTGGCAAGATACAAGGTAAAGCCTGTGGGAGATGTCTCAGTTTAGGGCCTAATGATCCAGGTTTGAATTCCAGTAAATCTTGAGAGACAAGGAGATGAGAAATACCTCTAAGATAGTGTTGGATTCTGGCTGACATTCCAATTTATGTTCGGTTGTGATCAGGGCATCAATTTTGGTATGATCACTGTTTAATGAGGGTGGAGGTGGTTTAACCTCTGGATTCCCTTGGTTGTCCTTGGATTGGATGTTTTATGAGATCCCACATTCATGCTTGGAATATGGAATGGGGTGACTAGTTGAAAGAGAGCTTTGGTTCAACAATTTCTATGGTCAGGTGGTAGGTGGAAGTCCCGAACCTGGTTGGATTTTCCTATGATTAATAAAAACTAAGCTCTCTTACTTTTCCACTAATTTATATGTGGATTTAATGGTTTCCATATCTATGATATTTATATGGTTTAATGCTAGTTATAATCACGATTATGTCACCAGTTCATGTCATGGTTATTTCATGTATTTACTTGTAGCTATTAAATGAATGGATGCAAGAACTAATTGATGATGTAGTAGGTCAATGGAGAAGGAGGTGATCCTTTTGGTTATGTTTCATAAGTTGTTTCAATCATTTATGCTTTGTCTTGTATCCTAGACCTGTAGGTTGCATTGGTGCCAAGTGTTTGACAGAATGTCAGTCCCATTTGGGGATGCTCAGGCCTAATCCTGAGGTTGAATCTAATATATCAACATTCTTATCATGTCCTTAATGAATTTTTAAGGTTTTAGCAAGTTCTGGGTAGAGGCCAGGATTCTGGGCTAGAAAAGGGGCTTAAATCCCTGTGTCATTGGCACAAAATTGACAATTTTGGTGCACAATCGTTGGCAGGCAGACCCGTGAGAGTAAATTTAAGTTGTTGTTCACTCCCTTGCCCATAACATTAGAGAGACTATGGCCTGAGAGATCCATAATAGTAGTGGGACCCATGGACAACCTATCCGAGTGGCTGACTTGTCTCTTGAGGTTTATGTTGATCATTTCGGATGACTGTGTGTGATGTTTCATCGATTCCACTTCCTTAAGGTCATATAGGAGGTTGAATCTGATCATAGTAGCCTCTCGTTTCATGTTTACCGTGGTTGGCATGGTTACTTTGGGTATACCTGGGAGGGGGTGTTACAATAACTCATTTGGTCTCATAAAAAATCTCTAGGATTTACTCAATATCCCATGATTTATCATACAAAATTGATATGGGCAACTTATTCATCTCCTTTGTGCCACAAGCCTCTAAACATTATTCAGCTACTTTAGTTCCCATATCTACATTACATGCCTTCCTAGCCAAAATATTGAATGCCACGATCTTGAAACATTAGGTTTCCAAAGAAAGTAGTCCCCACTTGGGTTTGTCATAATGGCTGAGTACTTATGTTACAATTTATCTTAACGGACTTAGATAGAGGCCAGTGACACATAGAGGTTCCAAAAATTTTATGCTCTCTATATACCTTCTTTAATTTACAAATCAACTATATGTTTTATAA
Source organism: Pinus taeda (assembly GCA_000404065.3). NCBI lineage: Eukaryota > Viridiplantae > Streptophyta > Pinopsida > Pinales > Pinaceae > Pinus > Pinus taeda. Next base: position 86,525 of record APFE030967825.1, on the reverse strand, counting down.
GATGAGCATAATTCTATTTCAATTATCAATTTACCAAATTTTGAGAAATAATGAATCTTTTAATTCCCAAACCATTTTTAAATACAAAACTAATTTTTCATAAAATCAAAAGTAAAATATATCTAAATTTCATATAATATAAATATTATATTAGAAACATATATAAAAATAATTAATAAACTAAGTTAAATAAAACAATTTTTTATTAAAATTTTAATCAAAGTTGTCATTTTTATTGTTAATATATATATTTAAATGTATAAATAAATTCAACATACTAAAAATTTCTCAAACAAATATATATATTAAACAATTTATTTCAACCACATTCAAATATGATAAGATAATAAACCACATTAATTAATTAAATCTAAGGCCAAAAATTACAAATTATGATTAATCCAAAAAATTTCAATAGTGAGCCTCGAGAAAAATACCTTGCCTAGAAAGTTCCAAATTCCACATACTACTGAACGGCAAATCCTATTTCCACCTCCATAGCAAAGTTAATGCTATGGAGGGTACTCGTCCTTACACCCCTGACAGCTTCACAGAGCATCTCCGGCATCTCTCTCCGACTGCCCATCGAAACCTCCCGCGACCCTGCCCGGCCACCCGCAGCCTCCCTCCGGTTTGAGTCTTTAAGAGTACTTTTTTCTGCGGAGGGCCAGTGTGAAGTACACCTCTGCATCTGCGGATCATTATGCATGGGGACTCCAGTCTCTTCTGTTTGTCGGCAAAAAAATAACGCGACCAAATTATTTCCGATGACTGCTCCATGACCATACAATACCGACGAGAACGCGGCTCATGGCCATAGCATACATGATACTGCCCATAAATACCAGGGTATACAATACAATATACGCATTAATGACAGGCTAATTTGAAATTTGATTTTGAATTTATTTACCCGCTCATTCGATGTTCGAATTTGAATTTATGTACCCGCTCAATCCATGGCTTGCCATGAGCAATCCCATGGCGGCAGCCATAACGCATGTTGTGCATAACAAGCAGGAGTTTCCATTGGTGGTAGGCGTTGAGGATTTGCTGGTGTTGTCCGTGGGAACGGGGCAGTTCGATCGGGCTTACAATTACGAGAGGGTGAGGAGATGGGGTGCCGACCAGTGGGCTAAACCGGTCATCACAATTGTGGGAGATGGAATTTCCGACACTGTCGATCACGCAATCAGCATGGCATTCGGGCAAAGCAGGCGCAATTACATCCGGATTCAGGTAACCTAATAGTTGACAGTCGTGTATAATTTTTGAGGTTAAACGGAAAAAATATATTGTGCATTGTAAATTTTTGTCCGACACGACAAATTTAAAGCCTGCACTTTGCAATGGCTTGTGCAGTGCATTTTTCTATTTATTTTCCTTTTGCCCTTTACTGAACAAGACGTTGGTTATGGGATATACAGAGCAACGGATTCACAGACAAATCCGTGGTCGACACGGACGATCTGAGCGAGGCAAACGTGAAGATGCCGCTGAATTTTGCAGACAGGATGCTGAAGCAGAAGGGCATGGAGTTTGTCCCTTTCGGAGTAAAACAAAAGCTCTCCCTCAGCAATGCAGAGCGACTCAAATGGTTTGCGGACGAGCTCGTTTGTGAGCACCGATCGAGACTTTCGAGGCCGATTCCGACCGTAGTGCTGAAGCAAGCGACTCGTAGCCACTAACGACTCTGTGTGCTTAACACCATAACCAGTCTCATCATTCTTATAAATTAATAGTGTTCCTTAATAGGATTTGAAAGCAGTAAATGGCCGCTGGCTTGCGATCAAATGTGAGATCCAAGCATAGCTGTGTTGTTTCGTGTGTGTATATAATAATCTCTTGATCTACCGATGATGCCAGCAGAAAGAAATCCTCCATCTTTCATTGTGCGGGGGCACATATTGTAACTATTTACTGTGTCAGTTGATTTCTGCATTCAAGGATTTCTGAAGGGTTTTTGTATATTGAAAATTTGTTTTCTTTATAACATATTTTTTATAACATATTTTTTTATAACATATTTTTTATAACATATTTTTTATAGGTGTAAGGACGAGTACCCTCCATAGCATTAACTTTGCTATGGAGGTGGAAATAGGATTTGCCGTTCAGTAGTATGTGGAATTTGGAACTTTCTAGGCAAGGTATTTTTCTCGAGGCTCACTATTGAAATTTTTTGGATTAATCATAATTTGTAATTTTTGGCCTTAGATTTAATTAATTAATGTGGTTTATTATCTTATCATATTTGAATGTGGTTGAAATAAATTGTTTAATATATATATTTGTTTGAGAAATTTTTAGTATGTTGAATTTATTTATACATTTAAATATATATATTATACGAGTACCCTCCATAGCATTAACTTTGCTATGGAGGTTACTCGTCCTTACACCCCTGACAGCTTCACAGAGCATCTCCGGCATCTCTCTCCGACTGCCCATCGAAACCTCCCGCGACCCTGCCCGGCCACCCGCAGCCTCCCTCCGGTTTGAGTCTTTAAGATTACTTTTTTCTGCGGAGGGCCAGTGTGAAGTACACACCTCTGCATCTGCGGATCATTATGCATGGGGACTCCCGTCTCTTCTGTTTGTCGGCAAAAAAATAACGCGACCAAATTATTTCCGATGACTGCTCCATGACCATACAATACCGACGAGAACGCGGCTCATGGCCATAGCATACATGATACTGCCCATAAATACCAGGGTATACAATACAATATACGCATTAATGACAGGCTAATTTGAAATTTGATTTTGAATTTATTTACCCGCTCATTCGATGTTCGAATTTGAATTTATGTACCCGCTCAATCCATGGCTTGCCATGAGCAATCCCATGGCTGCAGCCATAACGCATGTTGTGCATAACAAGCAGGAGTTTCCATTGGTGGTAGGCGTTGAGGATTTGCTGGTGTTGTCCGTGGGAACGGGGCAGTTCGATCGGGCTTACAATTACGAGAGGGTGAGGAGATGGGGTGCCGACCAGTGGGCTAAACCGGTCATCACAATTGTGGGAGATGGAATTTCCGACACTGTCGATCACGCAATCAGCATGGCATTCGGGCAAAGCAGGCGCAATTACATCCGGATTCAGGTAACCTAATAGTTGACAGTCGTGTATAATTTTTGAGGTTAAACGGAAAAAATATATTGTGCATTGTAACTTTTTGTCCGACACGACAAATTTAAAGCCTGCACTTTGCAATGGCTTGTGCAGTGCATTTTTCTATTTATTTTCCTTTTGCCCTTTACTGAACAAGACGTTGGTTATGGGATATACAGAGCAACGGATTCACAGACAAATCCGTGGTCGACACGGACGATCTGAGCGAGGCAAACGTGAAGATGCCGCTGAATTTTGCAGACAGGATGCTGAAGCAGAAGGGCATGGAGTCTGTCCCTTTCGGAGTAAAACAAAAGCTCTCCCTCAGCAATGCAGAGCGACTCGAATGGTTTGCGGACGAGCTCGTTTGTGAGCACCGATCGAGACTTTCGAGGCCGATTCCGACCGTAGTGCTGAAGCAAGCGACTCGTAGCCACTAACGACTCTGTGTGCTTAACACCATAACCAGTCTCATCATTCTTATAAATTAATAGCGTTCCTTAATAGGATTTGAAAGCAGTAAATGGCCGCTGGCTTGCGATCAAATGTGAGATCCAAGCATAGCTGTGTTGTTTCGTGTGTGTATATAATAATCTCTTGATCTACCGATGATGCCAGCAGAAAGAAATCCTCCATCTTTCATTGTGCGGGGGCACATATTGTAACTATTTACTGTGTCAGTTGATTTCTGCATTCAAGGATTTCTGAAGGGTTTTTGTATATTGAAAATTTGTTTTCTTTTATCTTTTATTTAATATTTTATTTTTAAATAAACTGAAATCAATTTTTAAAGAATATGTGTCTAGTTTTCTTCACCTCTTTTGAGGCAAGGAAAGATTCACATGGTGATTATTATAACTTTGATGTGGGGGCATATCGTTTTTTAGTGTGGCCTTTTTTCTTTTTCAATGATGTGGGGTATATTGTTGTTATTGTAGTTTTATTCAATGTTGAAATATAATAAAGTGCAAAAAGTTTAAAATTAGTTTTTTATATATAAAAAATGTTTTTCGAAATTTTTTTATAGAATTTATTATATATAAAAAATTGATATATATAATTATATATATATATTATTTTATATATATATATATATTATATATTATATATATACTTTATTTTTTATTGGAAATAAATTAAAAAGAAGTAAAAGGAAATTTTAATAATTAAAGATTTTATTTAAATGTAATTTTTATTGAATTTTTTTTGTTTGAAGTTGTGATTGTAGTTTGTAGTAAATTGTTATGATGAGATAGTTAATATTAAAAAATAGAATTTTTTAGTCACTTTGTTGCAACTTGCATTAATAGAAAAAGGGAGGGAGCCTGTCACGCCCCTAGCTTGGTTCTACTTCGGGGCATCGTGCAACACCAACAAGAGTCATTTTACTTAACATTTTTTTCGTTTTCCGGACTACGCTTACCAACTGCCTTATTATTATCATAGTCTTTTATTTTTCTATTATTAACTTGTTATGTGTGGAAAACATAACCAAAGAGTGTAGTTATACCAATCAAGAAACCAACAACAATATTTCTCTAATTCAATCTTTCATTATCATTTAAAGATTTTTTACAATATTTTACAACAATATTTCTCTAATTCAAACTTTCATTATCATTTTAAGATTTTTTACAATATTTTACAAGGGAAGGTTGCCCCTAAAGGGGCATAGCCTTCTACCTGATTTTCTGCACAACCGTAACAAACTACATGAATCCCTGCACACCATCGTGCCCTGTACACCTTGTCGTGACCTCTACACATTGTCGTGACCACTATTGTGCGTTGTTGTGACCTGTTGCACACTACCATGACTTTTGCATGTTGTCACTGCACTGTCGTGACTCTGCCCGCAAGGCAGGCGCATGCCCGAGTCACCTGACTCAGTTCACACTTCGTTCAAGTTTCTACCCATGACTTGCAACAATACACCTTCCAGCTATTCGCACCACGATTTGTCGAAGGGTATGGTCTACAATTGTTCGATGATCTCCTCCACCAATGCGTATGCCATACTTATATGACTCCTGCTGAGTGGTATTACGAAGGGTTGTGTTGCTTGGGGCGTTGGCCCCTCTAAATTGACCCACCCACCGGTTGTAACACGCCCCTTCTGCCACACACATGAGTAAACTCGTCGCACTTCTGCCCATCCACCATACGCATGGGTTGGCCTGTCGCAACACCTCCAATCACTTGCACTTCAACATGGCTGCTACAACTCATTGGTGTGTCATCACACTCATTCGGTCAACCCACACTCCGATGTGGGCGCCATGCCTGGGTGTGAACACACAGTCGTGTGCTCCCCCGTCGCATTTAACCGAACTCATGTCTTGCTTATAACATGTCTTCGCCTTGCATTTCACCTTTAACTGAACATCCATCAGGCACGCTCTCCATTTGCAAGCCTTTAATCAAATGTTAATCAGGCATGCTCTTCATCCGCAAGCCTTTAACCGAACACGATTTAGGTAGGTACCTAACGCGCTTGCCAGTACATTCACACGCCTTTCGCACATCATGGGCATGCCCTCACCCGTGCTTGCCTAAGTTTTAGGTTGTCTTGGTTGGGCGCCTGGACTCACCCAATGGTGGCGATGTCGACTCGAGGTCTTGACATCCTCCCCCACCACGAGTCATTATCATCCTCGATAATCCAATCAATCGTGCCAACTCATCATTAAACTCTACAATCTCCTTCTTCCATCTCCACAATGAATCCACCATTTCCCAACCACTCTTCTCTAGTGTGTCCTTCCACTGAACGAAGAACTCCCTCCTCGCGAGACTCCCAACTCCTGTAGTTCTAAGATCTAAGATCTTGTCCAGAACTAAGTTTGTTATGTCCATAATCATTGTTGGTCCCCTTGGTGGTGTTGTCCTCTCAGGATGATGTGCATCAAGTCTACATCTCTTGAGTTGACTCATATGGAACATAGGATGTTTTGAACGTATGTGGTTCGATAGTTGCAACTCATAAGAAACTTCCCCAATCACTTCTTCACCTTGAATGGTCCTTCATACTTCCTCGTCAAAGATCTCGCAATCCCTTTCGATGGTTGAAACTAATCTCCAATGATCCTCAGGAAAACCATGTCCCTAACATCAAAGTGTGCGTCCCTTCTATCCTTATCTGCCCATTTATTCATTCTCCTTAGTGCATCGTGTAGGTGCACCTATGCTAATTACAAAGACTCCTCCCATGTTGTCAAAAATATCTTCGCATGTGGACTCCTCAAAAATCCTCTTGGTCACATGGTGTGTGGAGCAATTGGTATCTTCTGTCCATTAATCAACTCAAATGGACTATACCCAGTTGCGGAACTCTTCTGCAAGTTGTAGATAAAATGAGACACATCCAAGAGTTCAAGCCAATTCTTCTGATCAATGCTCATATAATGTCTCAATTACTCCAGCAGTGTGTTGATTCGTTTAGTCTGCCCATCTATCTGCAGATGGTAATTCGAACTTTGCAACAACTATGTTTTGACCAACCTAAACAAATTGGTCCAAAATATGCTTGTAAAACATAGATCTCGATCATAAACGATACTCAAAGGGAATCCCCAATACTTTTTACTATTCTTGAAGAATAACCTAGCAGTATTATCAACTCCACAAGGTATATTTGTCGTAATGAAGACAAAACACTTGGAAAAATGATCCACAATGACCATAATCCCATTATACCCCTAGACCTTCATAACTGAGTGATGAATTCCTCATCGAAACACTCATCCAAGGTCTCTCTAGAATCGGAAAAGGCTGCAAAAATCCACCCTGTCTCTGGTTATTTGATTTGTCCTGCTGACAAATGATGCGCGTATGTACATACTCCTCCACATCTTCCCTCGTCTTCTCCCAAAGGTACCCTCTCTCCAAAAATGTTGAAGAATGACGCTTCCCTGGGTGGCCAACCCATGGAGAATCATGGCACTCCTTCAAGAGGTGCCTCCTAAGTCCAAATGACTTTGGAATGTAGAGTCAGTTCCCATAGAACAAGTGTCCATCTCATAAGAAAAACTTCATAGTTTTCCCCTCCTTCACCCGCTTCAGAATGCTCTTCACCTGAATATTTTTCTCCACACCGACATGTAGCCTATTCTACATCTCATTGATCATATGAACTCGACTCCTACTTTGTTCGATACAATCTTCCACCTCCTCAAGTATGGCTAATTGTCCCTTCCAACTGAGGGCATATGTAACTGCATTAAGTCTACCTAGCCTATACTCAATAATCATGTTGCATTTTTCCAGGAAGTCCCGCTGACGATCTTGCTTCCTTGACAAATTCTGTTGGGGTGCAAAATAAATCACTACAACGTTGTCAGTCTTGATAGTGAATGACTCCCAATCAAATAGTGTCAGCATATGAGTAAACAGTGGATGACCACAGTCATATCCTTCTCATGAACCGAATGCCATTGCTCTCTATCATACAAATTTCAACTCTCATATGCCATCATATCCTTCTCATGAACCGAATACCATCGCTTTCTATCATGCAACTTTCAACTCTCATATGCAATCAGATGGCCATCCTACATGAGCACTCCCCCAATTGCAAAATTTGAAGCATCCATGTGCACCTCAAACGATCTCTCAAAATTAGGTAGCTTCAATATCAGCGTTATAACCATCCTCCTCTTCAAGTCATCAAATGTTGCACGACATCTCTCTGTCCAATTCCTCCCCGTCATATGGAATGAGGCATTGTTGTCCATATACCACATGCTTCCAATTACAGTGATTTCCATGCATGCATGATAGTAAAATCAAGTTCGAATTATGAAGCTAGAGCTTCACCTGCTGCTACTACTGCTGACTCTTTCTTGCTTTCTTTCTTCTGCGGACATTTCGTGGCATAGTGCCTGAACTCGTGACAGTGAAACCACTTGATGTTGGACAAGTATTTCTTCTTTCCTTCCTCGCCTTGGGACTTCTTTCCCTTTTCTTTCTTTTCTTTTTTGACTAATGCAATATCCTCTTCCACTTCTTTGGATGAGGTCCCATATTTGGTGTTCTGCCCTATCTCTTCTTGCACCAAGTCGGACCACAAACGCTCACACTCTAGTAGATTTTCCATCCCATTTACCAAATCTTGGTAGTTGTGTCATCTCTTGGGAAGGCCTAGAAGTGCTAGGCTAACTAGATCATCTTTAGTAATTGTAACACCAACACTTCCAATCTCATCCTGACATTGGGTGAACTTGGTCAAGTACTTTGGTATTGTGTTTCCCTTCTCCATCTTGATTTTTTTGAGCTTGTCCTTTAGTGCCAATTTCTTGTGGTCACTGTTGTTTTGAAACAGGTTTATCATTGCCTTCCACATTACATATGGAGCCTCGTTACCGTGGAGGTTCGAGATAATATGATCTCAAACTCCTTCTAGGATATTATTTCTTTCCTTTGCAACACATTTTCCCCACTCTGCCAGATCTTGAGCATCAGTTGCTGGAGGCTTAGGAATATCTTTGTCTATGAATTCCATAAGCCCATTATCTTCCAACACTACCTCCATTATGTCCTTCCAAGCAATATAGTTCGTACTACCCTCAAGGGCATATTCGAGTTTCAATCTGTAGAAAGACATCTTACTGAATCTGAAGAATGATACTGCAAATTCGATTTCACCTACAAAAAAAACTCATATTCTCCTCTTTTAGAGTGATTTCTGCTCTGATACCATGTAAAAATTCCTTGTAGATTCAAACTACTAATTGTAATTTACTAAAACAATATACTTGAATCTACTCTACTCATCAGTGGAAACAATCAAACAATCGTAAAATCATGAAGCATACAAGAGAAATAATTCAATCAACAAATTACACAATGTTTTTTTGGGGAAAGCCACAACTAAAAACCCCTTCTATCTGTATATTGCATTAGTTAGAAAATATGAGAAGATTACAATGCTTTTCTAAAGTCCGAACAACCTCTGCACTATCTCTATTTGTCTCATAGGTTCCTAGATAATCCTAGGCCATTACTTAACCAATTTATTGCTTGCCCAAGTCCCTATTTCCTTTTGTTGTTTACTTAGGAATTAGCCCCCTATTAATTACGGAAATTCCTCAATTGGAATTGTGTAATCCATCATAAGCCTTCCTCTGACTGCATGCACCACCTATACAATTCAGATGATTATATAACTAATAATACATTGTCCCTAAGCTCCAATCTCAAGTGGGTAACTCTCAAATATGACATGCATGAGTTATTTCTGAGTGAATCATCAGTTAACTGGTTGATCACTGTAGGCAACACCCCACTCCTAAACCTTTTGCTAGTTCCTCCAACAGTTGGAACTATTTTAACTAACTTTCACTTAGCTAAACTAAATTAATTAATTACAACTCAACATAAACTCAATCAGAGCTCCTATAATGTAGGAGATACTCTACATGACACACGTTTGACTCTCAACTCAAATTAATTGAGCCAACTAAGTCAAATTAACTTAGTTAACTAATACAAGTTGTCATGTGATGTGGGATTACAATTTTATTCCTAATTTAATTCAAGGAAAAAATTAAATTTAGGATTTTCTTAATGCCATTTTCAACATTTCTTGTTGCAATTTTAAACACAACTTGTCGAAAGTACTACCATTGAGACGTGCAGTGGACCATAACATTGATCTAGAGTCGGGGAAGCAACCACTAGCAAAAGCTCCTTATCATTTTTCACGACCAGAATTGGAGGATTTGAAGTGCAAATTAAAGTAATTGGTTGATGCAGGCTTCATACAACCTTCAAAGTCCCGATATAGTGCTCCAGTGTTGTTTCAGAAGAAGAAAGACACAAATGAGTTACGGATGTGCTATGATTATCATGCACTGAATAAGCAAACGATAAAAAACATGTATCCTTCACCACTTGTTGCAGATTGATTTAATAATCTTGCATTCAAAGCTTGAGCATTTTCAAAGTTTGATTTGAGGCATGGGTATTATTAGGTGTGGATAGCAGAAGGCGATGGGAATAAGACCACGATAGTGATAAGATATGCAAGTTTTTAGTTCCTTGTCATGCCATTTGGGGTATGCAATGCTCCTGCTACTTTTTTCACTTTGATGAATGGTGTCTTACGTCCATATTTGGATTCGTTCGTAGTGGTATACTTGGATGACATCATGGTGTTCAGTGATAACATGGAGGATCATAAGAAGAACTTGGCTTTGGTATTTGAGGCACTAAGGAAGAATCTATTTTTCTTGAAGAAGTCAAACTATACGTTTTCTCAGACTGAGATTCCGTTCCTTGAACATAAAGTGGGTTAACGTCACATACTAATGGAGCTGAGCAGGGTGCAGACGATTGAGGATTGGCCTGAACTAAAGAATGTCCATGATATGAGAGTCTTCTTAGGGATGAAAAACTAACAAAATAAGTTTGTACAGGGTTATTCCAAGGTGACTGCACCATTGACATACCTTTTGAAGAAGGATACGCGATGGAATTGGACAGAGAGATGTCGTGCAACATTTGATGAGTTGAAGAGGAGGATGGTTATAACACTGATATTGAAGCTACCTAATTTTGAGAGATCGTTTGAGGTGCACATGGATGCTTCAAATTTTGCGATTGGGGGAGTGCTCATGTAGGATGGCCATCTGATTGCATATGAGAGTTGAAAGTTGCATGATAGAAAGCGATGGTATTCGGTTCATGAGAAGGATATGATGGCATATGAGAGTTGAAATTTGTATGATAGAGAGCAATGGCATTCGGTTCATGAGAAGGATATGACTGTGGTCATCCACTGTTTACTCATATGGTGACACTATTTGATTGGGAGTCATTCGCTATCAAGACTGACAACGTTGTAGTGATTTATTTTGCACCCCAACAGAATTTGTCAAGGAAGCAAGATCGTCAACGGGACTTCTTGGAAAAATGCAACATGATTATTGAGTATAGGCTAGGTAGACTTAATGCAGTTACATATGCCCTCAGTTGGAAGATTGTATCGAACGAAGTAGGAGTCGAGTTCATATGATCGATGAGATGTAGAATAGGCTACATGTCGGTGTGGAGAAAAATATTCAGGTGAAGAGCATTCTGAAGCGGGTGAAGGAGGGGAAAACTATGAAGTTTTTCTTATGAGATGGACACTTGTTCTATGGGAACTGACTCTACATTCCAAAGTCATCTAGACTTAGGACGCACCTCTTGAAGGAGTGCCATGATTCTCCATGTGTTGGCCACCCAGGGAAGCGTCATTCTTCGACATTGTTGGAGAGAGGGTACCTTTGGGAGAAGATGAGGGAAGATGTGGAGTAGTATGTACATACACGCATCATTTGTCAGCAGGACAAATCAAATAACCAGAGACAGGGAGGATTTTTGCAGCCTTTTCCGATTCTAGAGAGACCTTGGATGAGTGTTTCGATGAGGAATTCATCACTCAGTTATGAAGGTCTAGGGGTATAATGGGATTATGGTCATTGTGGATCATTTTTCCAAGTGTTTTGTCTTCATTACGACGAATATACCTTGTGGAGTCGATAAGACTGCTAGGTTATTCTTCAAGAATAGTAAAAAGTATTGGGGATTCCCTTTGAGTATCGTTTATGATCGAGATCTACGTTTTACAAGCATATTTTGGACCAATTTGTTTAGGTTGGTCGAAACATAGTTGTTGCAAAGTTTGAATTACCATCTGCAGATAGATGGGCAGACTAAACGATTCAACACACTGCTAGAGTACTTGAGACATTATATGAGCGTTGATCAGAAGAATTGGCTTGAACTCTTGGGTGTGTCTCATTTTGTCTACAACTTGCAGAAGAGTTCCGCAACTGGGTATAGTCCATTTGAGTTGATTAATGGACAGAAGATACCAATTGCTCCACACACTGTGTGACCAAGAGGATTTTTGAGGAGTCCACATGCGAAGATATTTTTGACAACATGGGAGGAGTCTTTGGAATTAGCACAGATGCACCTACACGATGCACCAAGGAGAATGAATAAATGGGTAGATAAGGATAGAAGGGACACACACTTTGATGTTAGGGACATGGTTTTCCTGAGGATCATTGGAGATTAGTTTCAACCATCGAAAGGGATTGCGAGATCTTTGATGAGGAAGTATGAAGGACCATTCAAGGTGAAGAAGTGATTTGGGGAAGTTTCTTATGAGTTGCAACTATCGAACCACATACGTTCAAAACATCCTATGTTCCATATGAGTCAACTCAAGAGATGTAGACTTGATGCACATCATCCTGAGAGGACAACACCACCAAGGGGACCAACGATGATTGTGGACATAACAAACTTAGTTCTGGACAAGATCTTAGATCTTAGAACTACAGGAGTTGGGAGTGTCGCGAGGAGGGAGTTCTTCGTTCATTGGAAGGACACACCAGAGAAGAGTGGTTGGGAAATGGTGGATTCATTGTGGAGATGGAAGAAGGAGATTGTAGAGTTTAATGATGAGTTGGCACGATCGATTGGATTATCGAGGATGATAATGACTCGTGGTGGGGGAGGATGTCAAGACCTCGAGTCGACATCGCCACCATTGAGTGAGTCCAGGCGCCCAACCAAGACAGCCTAAAACTTAGGCAAGCACGGGTGAGGGAATTCCCATGATGTGCGAAAGGCATGTGAATGTACTGGCAGGCGCGTTAGGTACCTACCTAAATCGTGTTCGGTTAAAGGCTTGCGGATGGAGAGCATGCCTGATGAACATTTGATTAAAGGCTTGCAAATGGAGAGCGTGCCTGATGGATGTTCAGTTAAAGGTGAAATGCAAGGCAGAGACATGTTATAAGCAAGACATGAGTTCGGTTAAATGCGACGGGGGAGTGCACGACTGCAGGTTCACACCCAGGCATGGCGCCCACACCGGAGTGTGGGTTGACCGAACGAGTGTGATGACACATCGATGAGTTGTAGCAGCCATGTTGAAGTGCGAATGATTGGAGGTGTTGTGACAGGCCAACCCATGCGTATGGTGGATGGGCAGAAGTGCGACGGGTTTACTCATGTGTGTGGCAGAAGGGGCGTGTTACAACCGGTGGGTGGGTCAATTTAGAGGGGCTAACGCCCCAAGCGACACAACCCTTTGTAATACCACTCAGCAGGAGTCATATAAGTATGGCATTCGCGTTGGTGGAGGAGATCATCGAACAATTGTAGACCATACCCTTCGACAAATCATAGTGCGAATAGCCGGAAGGTGTATTGTTGCAAGTCATGGGTAGAAACTTGAACGAAGTCATGCGCATATACGGAAACTGGGCATATACGGAAGTTGTGCGCATATACGAAAACTGGGCATATACGGAAGTTGTGCGCATATACGGAAGATGTGCGCATATACGGAAACTGGGCATATACGGAAGATGTGCGCATATACGGAAACTGGGCATATACGGAAGATGTGTGCATATACGGAAGATGGGCGCATATACGGAAACTGGGCATATACGGAAGATGTGTGCATATACAGAAACTAGGCATATACGGAAGATGTGTGCATATACGGAAACTGGGTGAAAAGTGAAAGTGCTAAAAATAGCTTTTCTAAAAATAGCATTTCAGGATCCCTTATTTTAGTCAGTGCCTGGACTAAACATAGGAAGTAAAATTCGAATTTGATGTTAACAGTTGTTTGTAAATTGATTAATTAATTCATCTTGAGTTAATTAGTTAAGGAATTATGAACATGAATTCTATGTGAGGACATGCAACAGTTTCTCCTTTGATTGAGGGATTTATCCATCAGTTAAAGAGATAAGAGTGAGTTGTAATATTGAGTTGTAATTAGTTGGCTCAGTTAACTAATTCAAGTCTAGTTAGATTAATTTAATAGTTTGTTAAATTAATGAGAGTTCAGTTAGTTAATGCTTGCATGCATGTAACTATTGTATTTCAGATAACTGAAGATTCACTCATGGATAACTCATGCATGTCAATTCAGTTAAAGACCCAGTTGAGATTAGATGGAGGGACAATGTACTATCAGTTGCAAGAATATTCTATTGTGAATATTCCTTGCATGGAGAAGGAATAATATTCCTTAAGGATTGTGTAGCTGCATCAGAGGTTATAGTGAGTGTGATGAGCCCAATTCACACATGTGACATCATTGGACCCCAATCAAAATTGCGCAAGGAAATAGGAGGCTTGTATATGCCCAGTTTCTGTATATGCCCAGTTTCTGTATATGCCTAGTTTCCGTATATGCCCAGTTTCTGTATATGCCTAGTTTCCGTATATGCGCACATCTTCCGTATATGCGCACATCTTCCGTATATGCACAGTTTCCGTATATGCGCACATCTTCCGTATATGCCAAGTCTTCTGTATATGCCCAGTTTCCGTATGTGCCCAGTTTCCGTATATGCGCACATCTTCCGTATGTGCACAATTTCCGTATATGCGCACATCTTCCGTATATGCACACATCTTTCGTATATGCCAAGTTTTCGTATATGCGCACATCTTCCGTATATGCTCAGTTTCCGTATATGCACACATCTTCCGTATATCCCCAGTTTCCGTATATGCGCACATCTTCCGTATATGCCCAGTTTCTGTATATGCGCACATCTTCCGTATATGCCCAGCTTCCGTATATGCGCATATACGGAAACTGGGCATATACGGAAGATGTGCGCATATACGGAAGCTAGGCATATACGGAAGATGTGCGCATATACGGAAATTGGGCATATACGGAAGATGTGCGCATATACGGAAGATGTGCGCATATACGGAAACTGGGCATATACGGAAGATGTGTGCATATACGGAAACTATGCATATACGGAAGATGTGTGCATATACCGAAACTGGGCATCTACGGAAGATGTGCGCATATACGGAAACTATGCATATACGGAAGATGTGCGCATATACGGAAACTGGGCATATACGGAAGATGCGCGTATATACGGAAGATGTGCGCATATACGGAAGATGTGCATATACGGAAGATGTGCGTATATACGGAAACTGTGCATATACGGAAGATGTGCGCATATACGGAAACTGGGCATATACGGAAGATGTGCGCATATACGGAAACTGGGCATATACGGAAGATGTGTGCATATACGGAAGATGTGCGCATATACGGAAACTGTGCACATACGGAAGATGTGCGCATATATGGAAACTGGCACATACGGAAACTGTGCACATACGGAAGATGTGCGCATATACGGAAACTGGGCACATACGGAAACTGTGCACACATCTTCCGTATATGCCCAATTTCCGTATATGTGCACATCTTCCGTATATGCGCAGTTTCCGTATATGCGCACATCTTCCGTATATGCCCAGTTTCCGTATATGCACACATCTTCCGTATATGCCCAGTTTCCGTATATGCACACATCTTCCGTATATGGCCAGTTTCTGTATATGCGCACATCTTCCGTATATGCCCAGTTTCCGTATATACGCACATCGTGTAATGGTAGCAAATAAAATGGAAAGGAACTAGATTGAATGACTGAAATCTCATAGGTATCTGAGTAGTGATGAAAACCGTGTAGCACTCCCTTACCAACTAAGTCTGCCTCTTTTTTTGAGTGCTCTATCTCTGAAATCACTGTAATGGCACGGATGTCTGTGTAGTACTAGCAAATGAGATGAAGAGGGGAGTAAATTGATTGAGTGAAAGGGCATGGGTATCTCTGTAGAGATGAAACACGTGTAGCACTGTTTACTCCCTTCCCATCTAGAAGCCCGCTTCTTCTTCTGAGTGTTCTATGTCTCTTTCCTATCTGGTTAGGAATGCCAACCAAAACCCGAGGGGAGTAAATTGAATGACGGAAAGGGCATGGGTATCTCTGTAGAGATGAAACACGTGTAGCACTGTTTACTCCCTTCCCATCCATAAGTCCGCCTCTTCTTCTGAGTGTTCTATGTCTCTTTCCTATCATTAGTTAGGAATGCCAACCAAAACCCACTCAAACGAATTGGCGTTGTCTAATTATTTTCCATTTTTGGATTTTTTTACTGGAATTTAGTAAATTAATTTGTCCTCGGATTATGTTTTTGTTAAATTGACTTGTGCTCAGATTATGTTTTTTAAAGATTATGTTATTACGTTTTTTTGACCAGCACGCTCAAAGCCATGTACTGTTTTACTAAAGATTATGTTTTTTAAAGATATTGTGACCAGCATGGTCAAACCCATGTCCTGTTATAGTAGCTGTAATCTATGGGTATTTAAGTGGTAAAAATAATCGCGAGATGCAGGCTATCAGATTATGTTATGTTACTTATTGTGAGCAATAAGCTTAAAGCCATGTTTTGCTTTAGTAGCTGCAACCAATAAGTATTTAAGTAAGTCAAAATAATGTGGAGATGCACTTAGGCTGGACCACACAATCCTTGGCATCACTGAATTTTGCTCATAAAATTTTGAAACAATAATTTTTTAAGACGGAGTGTCTTAACAAAACACCCTGTAGTGTATTCTACTCTACTGACCTGAGCTTTTTGATTATATCGTGTTGTGTTATTTTGTTGTTTAATATTCATATTTAATGTAAAATAGATTCAATATCCTGAATTTTTTTTGTTTATTAATCATTTTTAATGTAAAATAAATTCAGTATCCTTAAAAACTGTTCATGAATCAAGCTTGTAATTTTGGATTACTTAAAACAGGCTGTTCTGCCCGGGTTCTCTGATTAAGGACTATTATTTACACCAAATACTCCAAAATGTTAGACAATTTTTTACTGTAGGTTTTGTTGGTGTAATTTCTCTAAAATCTGGCAGGAATTTATTGAAATCACAAGATTGATGGGTAATACTGTGCAATCTAAATGCCTTACGGGTTTTCCAACATCCTCAATCCATATATACAATCAAAAAACTAGTTTAAATAACACAAATCAAAATTTTACCTCAAATTATGTTCTTTACCTAAAATAAACATTCAATAACTCTTTATCAAAATAATAATTCGACTATAGCACTGAATACTCAATGGCCCCGTACGCTCCCATACGATGTATGGGAGCCAGGATTCGGACGTTCTCGATTACTTGTACTTGCACCTGCCACGAAGTTTCTCCATAACAAGAAATCAATGACTCCACGTTCTACGAACAAAGAAATTTCCCATGAAATTGCCAGGAAAATGCAATATTATTTTAATCATTCAGGATGAATCTAGGCACATGTCAATGTTGAAAAAAAAAAAATGGACGGAAAAATTATTGGATATTCTTTCAATTAATTTTTAAAAATAATCCTCCTTGCAAAGACTTCGAACTTGCGATATCAACCGTTTCCACGCACACTCTCTCGCAAAGACTTCGAACTTACGAAAGTAGCACGTTTGTATATTCTCTCGCAAATACTGGTTCATTATTTTTTCATTTTATCTACATACTTAATCATTAATTAAATATTATATATATTAATTAATAATTGACTTATTGACTTTTAATCTCATCTATATATTATGTATATTTCAATTAATTAGCTTGCTACTCTTTTCATATTATTCATTGAATAATAAGAATTTAATATTTAAAGATACTATGAAAAGTTAATCGACTTGCTGCTTATCTTATCCCTTGAATAAGAAAAATGTGATATTGAAGGAGACTATGAAAAGACAGCAAATGGATCATTAATATATTATATAATATTTAATAATTTTTCGGAAATTACAAAATAGATACATTTCAATTTGTGTGGTTATCATATATTTTAAGTCGTTGAAATTAATTAATGATCAAAGGTTGTATTTTCTTCCAGAAGACTTCAAGGTGAACTGGTGGCAAGTTTCATGCACTCAATAATTTATTTATACTTTATTCTATTATTTTTTATATTTAAAAATAAAATTTAATATATAAAATTAAAAAAATATGTACCTCATTTTCTCTCTCCCACAATGTTTCCAATTAGCATGAGCTTAACATTGCAGAACTGTCATCTAATTCCTGCACTTGGCAAACGTCATTAGGCAGTTCTAAAAGTCTTCAAATTTTTGTCGGAATCCAGGAAGGCAGAGAAGGGTAGGGATAGTCATTCCAGCAAAGCTATAGAAGATCTGAGTATGTCAGCACACTGGATATGTTTCTCAGATAATCACCATTAGCCCTCAACAGTTGCAACCTGCTCATATTAAAAAAACGCTTCCTACTTTGCATAGATTCTCCAAACGATTCGCCAAAATTTCATTGAACGATCGTAATTCCACGCACCTAAGTTGTTCACCAAACCAATTAGAATAAAAAGTTTGTCGTCATTGCAAAGTTTCTGAAATCACAACATGAAATTCCATTTCTCTGGTCTTAAATTTCAGAACAAAACAAAATATTAAGCTTCAAACACTTGCAGATGATCGGTGGGACACAAAGGGACAAATCTTGTTCGTTGGGTGCCAAAGGCGAATGCAAGGCTCTCTCTCCCCCAAAGTTCTGCCAAGTCTCTAAGGTGATCGTGCATTCTTATACAATTTTTAGTGTCTACCTCAACAAGACACTTGTTCTTTAAATTCCGAAGATCAATGGAGCCTCTCCAGCCACAACCATCCCATATTCTTATTGCTTTGTGTTAGACACACAAACTAGAAACCAAATACAACTTTATATTAATTGATCTCAATGAATGATGTACAAAATATACATATAGAAACCGTTGATTCAGTTTCTAGGTCTTCTTGGACTCTAATAACCAATCAGCCTAACACAAACCTAATCCCGAGGATTAGTTGTTTAACATTCCCCCTTAATCCAAAGGGATGTATCAAAGTCCAAGAATGAGAGCTCAAAATGCAAAAATGCATACCAAGAGTTGGATATCTCTGAGAAATGGTTTTTAAGGATGACGACAAACCAATATGGGAGAACTCAAGGTCTCAACCAACACCAAATCTGGAACCTTCATAGCAGTTTTGAGAACAACCAAAAATGTGGTTTTATGGTGACCACTAACTTTGTAGCTATTAACGTAGTTCCTTGAACAATTCTGAATCTGGAAGCACTCATTCACAAACTCATTCAGCAAAAATTGAAGTCTCTCTTGCTACAACTTTGGCTCTAATTGGTACAGGTTGTGGCTCAGTGGATTTCTGACTCAGAGTTGCTTGACATTTCGAACTTGTAGTAGACCATCAACAATTCTCCCCTTGTCAAATTCAAGGTGTGTTAAAATTGGAAACAAGGACCAAATTCCACTCTGGACAACGCTTTTGAAGAAGAAAATGATGACATTAAATTCCTCTCTTCGAGAGGACCAAAATCGACCTAAAGATCATCAAATTTGGATAAGGAGAAATGGTTTTTTGAATTTATGTTCTCTCACATGTAAATTATCAAGGTCAACGTCACCTCTATGTCAGCTCATCAATCGCAGTGGTCGCGTTTCTTGACCTCCATTGAAGTGTATATATAGAGGTGCCTTCTCCCTCATTTTACACATAGAAATATCTCATTGTTCTCTCTAAAATAGCTACAAAAGAAGTCATCTCCAACGAAGGTTATTAGGGCAGGGATGGGATTTGTTTTGGGTCAGGTTCCTCAGGCAAGAGGCCAAGATCTGTTTGGAGAAAGTTTGGGCTTATCTCTGGCTCATTTATCATCAACTTCAGAACCGAGTTAGAGGAAACTTGATGCAAGGAGGTCAAACATCTTCTTGGGTGCAGATTTGTCATAAAGGGAGTCGTAGACCTAGGATAGTTTGAGCGAAGGCTTAAAGGATTATTTGGGGAAGTCTCATATGTGATTAAGTGCAACTTCCTTATCAGAACAGGGCGCTAGACTAAAGGTGAAGTTAGGTTCTATTTTTATGTGTTTTCATACTCTGAGTTGGGCTGCAGGAAATGCTACTAAAATAGTTGGTTAGAAGCACTTGTGGATAAACCTAATGGCCTAATTTGAGTCTTCTTCCTCAGTTGTCATCAAGAAGAGAAGTTCGCAGTATAAGTAGAGGTTGTTACTCTTGTTTGTAGGCATATTCATGATAATGTTGGGTCAGAGCTTCTGTAGTGTGCCTTCACAAGGAGCATCAAGTCCTTCTTCATTGTTCGATGCTTGGAAGAGGTCAGCTATAGGAGCAGCTCATTGGGAAGGATGATCAATGTATTCTCGGAACCCTAACCATGTTGTAAGTTATGCCGACCTTACAAAACAATTTTTTGGCAAGGCTATTTTGATTCATATTATTGTACTCTCTCACACTGCTGAACATTTGATAATAATAATAAAAAGAATAGATTAAGGGTTTTCCCGATCTTGGGGTTTTTCTCTGGCTTGAGCCATATCATTGTGTTCTCTTGTCTTGGCTTGTGTTCTACATCTTTCGTTTATGTTCTTTCTTCAGTTACTATCATTTCGATAATGATTTATGTGATTTCCGATGGAAATTAAATGGATTGACAAATGAGCTCATATGGAAGATTGAAGTAATTGTCCTTAGCAAAGAACATGTCATCTAAAATTAATATGGAATCATAGCCCAGGTGAAGATAAGCGCAAGCAACAGAGAAAGCAATCAATAAGAATTTGCAACGAAAAAAAAAGGAACACTAAAGATCAAGCTTCATCGCGTCAAAAGGCAGAGATATATCTAGGACCAAGCTCATAATGGCATTAAGATAAATTCAAGGCATGATCTCAAGCCATAGTCATTGAGAGTAGGCCAAAAACTTATCCAAGGAAAGCGAAGACTATTTGAAGAGAATATAAACCTTGATCTGAAGGACTGAGGGGCTAATCCAAGAGCTCACACAAAGATGAGTTTCTTATCAAAGAAATCACAGTCCTGGGCACAACATATGAGGTCTAAAATCCCTAAATTAACAGGACCAGATTACTTTTATTGAAGGTCTTGTGGCAAGCCAAGTTCCATCGTTTGCATAAATTGCCAGGAGACCTAATCATCTTATCTGAGCTAAGGTATTGTTCTTGAGAAGAATATTTAGGAGGCTAAGATTATCTTGTTAATGCCTAAGTTCCCTTATGAAACTGAAATTGCCTTGAGTAGGCCGAATTGCTCTCAGTGTCTCATTTATTATTGGAAGGGACAAGCTCCTATTATATACATGGGTTCGAGTTACATTCAAATTGTTATTTTTCTATAGTAGGCCATATGATATCTCCCTATTGAAGGACGAATTTAATTTTTTAGATTGAGGGATGAGATCATCCCATCCTCGACGATGAAATCCTAGTATATCAAAGAAAAAATTATTATCATGAGAAATGTTGATTTGGGGTAGCATTGAATGTGCTCTAAGCCTCACATTTTGCAGGGTGGCTTGGTCACATGTAATCCAAAGAACCCAAAAAGCGTTTTGGGAAATTCCACCCAGAAGTGATTTTATTAAAATAATTAATATTTTTAATGGGGTTCCTAATCTAAACTTAGGAAAATTAAAATATTAAGGTGTATTAATCTAATAATGGGTGAAACTTCTAGAAAAAGACACAGATCAAGCCAAAACGATCTAAGCCTTTGATTAATATTTAATCTAGGTTGTTGGTTGTCCAACAGGAAGATATAAGAAGGGGCTTGAGGGAAATTTGAAAAATACACAAATAGAGATCAAGAAATCGATTTTCTGAAGTGAGAATTTCTCAGGGGGAAAATTTGATTGAGGAGATTTCTCGCAGCAAAGGGGCAGGGACAGCTTCTAGAGAGAGAGTGATTTTCTCAGCCAGAGAATCATCATCAGAGAGAGGTAGAGAGTAATCCAGCAGTGGTAGCGTTGAGCTAGAGGGGCTGACACAGAGGTACGCTGAAGCAATGCAGGAGCCAGTGAGGAGTTCGAAATTTGTTGAGGAAATTCGAGTTTCAGAAGCCGGGAGCCGGGGAGTGAGACCTGGAGGCAGAAATCGAATCCCCTGGGTAGAAAATTGACCAGCCAGAGGAGTGATGTAGTCCCCAAAGAACTTGACGTTGGGCTGACGTAGACAATGTGTAGAGGCAGCGCAGAGGTGGCCAGAAAAGTCGGGGAGGCAATCAGTCTGGCGCTAGATTAGCCAGGATTTCCAGTGATAGTATGAGGTAACCTCACAATTCTTTCTGTCGGTATTTCTCTCTGTAACTAAATAACCCTGTGAGGTATTCAGAGATGTATTCAGAATTTTCTACTGCTTAATAATAGTAAACTCTCAAAGTTGTTGCACCAGTTTTCCCGCATTGGGTTTTTTCCTGCGAAATTTGTCCAAAAATAATGGTGTCCTATGTATTTGTATTTTCTTACTTAGTTTCTATGTTTCAGAATCATATTTAATTTGGTGTAGGTTGCTTCAATAATTTACTTCATTGTTTCAAGAAGAAATCTAAAATAAGTTTGTAATGTAATATACAATATAGGTAAAGTAGATTCAGCTGGTTGCAATAGGATTCTTGAGATTGTAAGATCTAGGAATTTTCACATGGTATCAGAGTTGTTGATGTGAAACCGGAAGAGCAGATCTAGCACTAAAGCAAAGGCCAACTTGCTGCAACAAGCAAAAATTCGAATTCCTTGAGGGATTGCGCAGTTCTAGTGAGGAGGGCTACATTTTCGTAGGGGTCTCTCTCTGAGTGAGCTGACAAAGAGGTAACACTGTTAGGTCGAGAATTTGCCAAGGCAGTGGGAGCCACGCAGAGCTATAGGGACGCATTTTTCAGCAATCTGAGTGTTGGGCAGAAAAGTAGTTAGAATGAAGAAGCAGATCGCAAAGTGAGGGAATACTTCTTTCCTTAGTGATTTCTGGCCGAGGAAATCTGTTAAAATTGGCAACTAGGGCCA
Organism: Pinus taeda; assembly: GCA_000404065.3. Lineage (NCBI taxonomy): Eukaryota > Viridiplantae > Streptophyta > Pinopsida > Pinales > Pinaceae > Pinus > Pinus taeda. Next base: position 63,660 of record APFE030967825.1, on the reverse strand, counting down.
AACTCCACATGGGTCATCTTATTTATGACAACTGATATTTTTCTTGGATTCCTCTCTCTGAGAGGTGTAGGATTGATCTAAACATCATATGATTTCGACATGTACAAATGAAGATATGAATTTATTTATATTATGGACAAATTGTCAAGGTCGACTAGCAAGCAAAACAGGGATTCAAACCCCCAACCCATACTCAACGTTGCATATAAAAGGAGGAGACCTCAAGTCATTCTAACCATCATCTCATCTCACATCTCTCTCTCTCTCTCCTCTTGTGATTGGGTACACTTTTCTGGGATTCTTCTCTCTCACACATGTGAAGGAAAGGAGAACAAATTGTTGACTGCATTAACCAACGTTGACCGAGCTACAGGGAGGCTGTTTGACTGCGTTGAATTGAAGCGTTGCCCTGTTTTGACTTCGGTTTGGGTGAGGTATCTCTGTCCTAGCAGGTGACAAATATGGGCATTAAAATCAAGGCAATCTGACCTCTCCTTTGACCAGCGTTGACTATCTTAGTGGTGGCCACAGAGTTGACTTTCATTGACTAGTTTTGATTCAAGTTTTTTCAAACTGTTTTGGGCTGATTAGACTTGTTGTTGGAGGCCAAAGTTGACTGAGATGAATTGAGGAAGGAATTTGCTGATGTCATAAATTATCATATTTGTAAATTGTACTATCTCTCTCTCAGTTGAACTATTGAAGAATGTAAGAAGAATTGATCAAGGGTTCCCCACATTGGGGTCTTTCCCTAGCTAGTGTCACATCTTATGTCCTCTTTTCTTGGATTGTCTTCTACTGTTTATGTTCTATCTGCATTTTATTATCATGTTGATGTGTTTACTAAAATGGATATTGATATTGGGATGATAAAGAAATTGAAGTAAAATTGCTTTAAAGCATAGAGCATACTATTGTTACCTAAAATTTAACATGGTATCAGAGCTAAGGTGAATACAAAGCCCAAGCAAGAGTGAAAGAGCAATCACTAAAGGCAGTTGGATAAGGGAAAAAGGCTCAATGGGTTCCTCATCCCACTTCTCGGCTGAAGACAAGCTCCATGAAAAATATGACTATCATAGATGGAAGATGTCTCTTGATTTGTCCTTGGAAGAACAAGAAGTGTTGGATTATGTAAAGGGTAAAATCCCCGAGCCTCCTTCAAATGCATTGGCTGCTACGAAGACCAAGTACAATAGGGTTGAAGTCGAAGCAAAGAAGATTATCAGAGATTCTATTGACAAGCATATGGTGGCCTACATCTCCAAATTGAAGACCTCCAAGGAGATCTATGACAGGTTGATCAACATGTTCAAGGCTAGTGATGCTAATCAAATTTTATTTCTCAAAAATAAGTTGAAAGATATTAAGAAGGGCAAGGATGAGGATATTTGATCCTACTTCTTAAGGATTAGTGAGATCAAGAATGATCTACTTTCGATTTGAGAGGTCATTCTTGACAGGGAACTTACTATAACTACCCTTGGAGGACTCCCACCCGAGTGGTATATATTTAGAACCACTATACTCAACAATGATTGAATTCCAAGGTTTGAATAATTGATGTTGAGATGCATTCAAGAAGAAACAAGAATGGTGGAGCAACAAATGCCTTCAAATAGAAGAAACCCAACCGCATTCTTCGGTCATGCCAAAAAGAGAAATAATGTAGAGTCTAAAGGTCATTTCAATGGAAAGCCTGGATCTAAGGGAGGAAGGAACGGTAGGTGCTTTGTTTGCACTAAGTTTGGCCACTATGCAAGGGAGTGTCCAAATAGAAGGGACACATCGCATGATGATGATCACAATCATTCCAGGGGAAACTTCAACAACAAAGATCAAAGGAAGGGCAGGTCCTATGGCAAGGGAAAAAGGAATGCGGGACATCAAGGAAGTGATCGACCCTCCAAGAAAGAAAGGAATTCCAGGTATGAAGAATCAAATGTTGTTAACAATGAGTAAAAGGAATACTATTTATATCGGCCCTCTCCACTACCTCTCCATCGGACACTTTGGGGAATTCGCTAATTGATAGTGGTGCCTCAAGGCACTTCAGCGGATACAAGAAAGCTCTCTCCAGTCTGATAGAGAAGGAGACAAACTTGGAGATTATCCTTGGAGACGATGCCACCTATCCCATGAAGGGAGTAGGGAATGTTACCCTTCAATTGAATCAAGGTAACACTATTCATTTACAAGAAGTACTATATGTACCTGATCTCAAGAAAAACTTGGTGTCCATTTTGGCAATGGAAGAAAAAGGATTCAAGGTGGCATTCATTGATGGAAAGGTATGTGTTTGGAAAAGAAATTTTAAAGATGCTTTTACTTTTGGGTTCAGGATTGACACTTTGTATCAAGTTGGAGGAAGTCCATTGGGAGCCACATCTTGCGACACATCTCCACAATCTGAACTATGGCACCGGAGGTTTTCCCATCTTCATTATAAGGCCCTACCCGATGTGAGAGAGATGGCGACACGTATGCCCGAGTTCAAAGTAGAGCGTGAAGGTGTATTTCTGGAATGTACCAAAGGAAAGCCTACAAGGGGACCATTTCCCCCAAGTAATAACAAGACCACGGATATATTACAATTGATCCACTTCTACATATCTGGTATGATGCCTATAAAACCTTTGGGAGGATACTTATATTATCTCACCTTTACGGATGATTATTCTTGAAAGACCTAGATCTACTTCTTGAAAAGGAAGGATGAACTATTCACCTAGTTCCTTCAATTCAAAGCCTTGATCGAAAACCAAGAAAATCAAGATATTAAGGACTAATAATGGGATTGAGTACAAATCAAATGAATTCCATGATTATTGCAGAGAATTTGGCATTAAGAAGGAGACTACAACGCCATACACCCCCGAGCAAAATGGTGTGGCTGAAAGGAAGAATCACACTATTGTAGAAGTCGTTCATGCCATGCTTCATGATCAAGGGCTTCTGAAGTTCCTATGGGTTGAAGCTGCAAATACCGTCGTGTATGTTCAAAACTGATGCCCTCATTAAACATTGGACTCCAAGACTCCCGAGGAAATGTTCATTGGCAAGAAACTTGATGTCTCTCATTTTAAAATTTTTGGAAGTCCCGTATATTTTCATATGCCAAAAGAGAAAAGAAGCAAATTGGGTGCATATGGGAAGCAAGGAATCTTTGTGGGCTATAGTGAAAATTCTAATGGTTATATAATTTATGTGGCTGGTCAAAGGGAAGTTGAGATAAGTCATGATGTCACCTTCGACGAAGATATAGCCCTTAGAAAGATCAAAAACCTTCCTATCCCAAGGAAGGGCAAAGAAGTTGACATTGGAAAACAGGGTGCAAAAGAAGATGAAACAATGTTGGATATTGATGAACCTATGGATCCTATTGATCCTCCTCCTCAACAGCCCTCCACCTCCAAGAGGAGACCCTCATGGCTTAGGGAGACTCTTGAAGATGCCGAGAGACATATTGCACCAAGAGGGACTTTCCGTGAAAGTAAGAAGCCGAACAGGGATCACGGATACTTGACCGTCATGAGCACTATCATTCAAAATGAGCCTTCATCATTTGACGAATTCGTGAAGCAACAAGTATGGAAGGATCTTATGAATGAAGAATATGAGTCAATTATGAAGAACGATGTCTGGGATGTGGTCCCTAGACCCTAGGACAAATCAGTTGTTACCTCTAAGTGGCTCTACAAAATGAAGCATGGAGTTGATGGAAGTGCATAAAGTTCAAGGCTCGCTTTGTTGCTCGAGGTTTCTCTCAAAAGGAAGGAGTAGATTATGATGAGATATTTTCACCTGTTGCCCGATACACCACCATCTGCTAGATCATAGCCTTTGCTGCTTCACAAGGATGGAACCTACATCAGATGGATGTGAAGACCGTTTTCTTGCATGGTTCGATCAAAGAGGAAGTCTATGTGGAACAACCCGAGGGGTTTGAGGTTCATGACTTGGAATCTCTAGTATGCAGGTTGAAGAAAGCTCTCTATGGTTTGAAGCAAGCACCCCGGGCTTGGTATGAGAGGATTGATAGTTATCTGATGAAGATGAGATTCACTAGAAGTGAAGCCGATCTAAACCTTTACTTTAAGGTTGAAAATAATAAACCTCTCATACTATTACTTTATGTGGACGACCTCTTTTTGACAGGTGAAAACCTTCTCATTCACAAATGTAAGAGGGAGTTGGCTTTTGAATTTGAGATGAAGGACCTAGCATTGATGCACTACTTCCTAGGGTTGGAGGTCTAGCAAAATCCAGGAGAAATTTTCCTATCTTAAGAAAAATATGTTGTGAAGATATTGGAAAGATTTGAGATGGTGGAATGCAAGCCTGTGACTACCCTGATGGAACTTAACTTTAATAAGTTATGTGGTAGTGCTTTCGGACCTGAATTGGGAAATGTCTCTGAGTATCGTCAACTCATAGGAGCACTGATGTTCTTGTTGGACTCCCGTCTAGACATATGTTTTGCAGTTAACATGCTGAGCCAATATATGATTGAGCCTCATCATATATATTGGATTGGTGCCAAGAATCTTCTGAGATATCTACAAGGCACAATTACTCATGGACTGAGATACACTACTGGAGATGTGAGGCTGCATGGTTATTTTGATGCTGATTGGGTTGGCAGTGTGGTGGATCGCAAGAGAACTTCTGGATGTTGTTTTTCTTTAGGTTCTGCTTTGATATCCTGGATGAGCAGGAAGCATAAATCGGTTGTCTTGAGCACTGCTGAGGCCGAATACATAGCTGCTAGTATCGCCTCATGTGAAGCTATCTGGTTGAGGAAGCTCTTTAGAGAGCTATTTGGACATGTGTTGGATACCACCGTGATCCTTTGTGACAACCAGAGTGGGATACAATTATCAGAGAATCATGTATTTCATGATCACTCCAAGCATATTTATCTGGGATATGGTACAATGAGGAACAATAAGGCTCCATCACATTGGGACTGATGAGAAGGTCGTTGATATTATAACAAAGACCCTAGGGAAGGTCAAGTTCTTGGCCTTCCAAGAATGACTTGGAGTCGTGGAGAGGCCCTCTTATGAGTGTCCTGTATTATATGGACATTGAGCTCTGGGAGCTCCCAGGGGCTTGGGGTACTTGGAGTGATAAGCAACCATAGGGTGAGTGATTCAGCCTTCCCTTAGTGGTTTTCTGTGTACAGGGTGAGTGGTTCAACCTTCCCTTGTGATACCTCATGGAAACATGTAGGTAGGATGATTGGTTCATACTTCTCCTGCTGAGACATCCTACCCATGCAATTTGGGACTCATGGGAAGTACCTCTCATCTAGCCAATGAGTGGGGAAATGAGGATAGGGACCACAGTGCTACCAATGGACGCATCGTGTACTACCGTACTCCCTATGCTAGGATGACCGATATTGATCTGGGATCAACTGGAACTGACTTCAGGTCAGTAAGAGTGGTATGAGACACTGTTCTGATTGGAACTGACTTCATGTCAGTAAGAGTGGTATGAGACACTCTCTTTTATCTGGGACTGACTTTGGGTCAGTAGAGAATGGTTTGATACATTCTCGACCAGATCTTCTTCTTCATATTTTAGCAGAGCAGAGCAGTGCATTGATGGTAGAGATATACAGATTGGTACATGGATTAGCAGATGAAGTTCTCTCTAGTTGAGAGGGAATGTTATTAGCAGCTAGGACCAAACTCCACATGGGTCATATTATTTATGACATCTGATATTTTTCTTGGATTCCTCTCTCCAAGGTGTAGGATTGATCTAAATATCATCTGATGCTGACATGTATAAATGAAGATATGAATTTATTTATATTATGGACAAATTGTCAAGGTTGAGCAACGAGCAAAACAAGGATTCAAACCCCCAACTCATCCTCCACGTTGCATATAAAAGGAGGAGACCTCAATTAATTTTAACCATCATCTCATCTCACATCTCTCTCTCTCTCCTCTTGTGATTGGGTATGCATTTATGGGCATTCTTCTCTCTCACATGTGCGAAGGAAAGGAGGATAGATTTATGTTGACTGCATTGACCAGCGTTGACCGAGCTGTAGGGAGGTTGTTTGACTGCGTTGAAGCGCTGACCTGTTTTGACTTCAGTTTGGGTGAGGTATCTTTGTCCTAGCAGGACATAGATCTGGGCACTAAAATTGAGGTAATTTGACCTCTCCTTTGACCAGCATTGATTATCCAAGGGCTGGCAACAGAGTTGACTTTTGTTGACCAGTTTTGACTGGACTTTTCTTGGACTGTTTTGGGCTAATTAGACTAGATGTTGGAGGTCGAAGTTGACTGGGTTTGACAGAGCTGAATTAAGGAAGGAATCTTCCCTGTTGACTAGCCTTGACTTTTCTAGTTAGGGCTTTTTGTTGTTGTCATAAATTATCAGATTTGTAAATTGTACTATCTCTCTCTCTACTAAACTCTTGAAGAATATAAGAATTGATCAAGGGTTCCCCACTTTGGGGTTTTTCCTTGGCTAGTGCTACATCTTGTGTCCTCTTGTCTTGGCTTGTCTTCTACTATTTATGTTTATGTTCTATCTTCATTTTACTATCATCATGCTGATGTGATTGCTAAACTGGATACTGATATTGGGCTACTAAAGAAATTGAAGCAAAATTGCTCTAAAGCATATAGAACATACCATTGTTACCTAAAATTTAACAAAATCATTATTTCTCATTTGTTGAGTAGCTGAGGAGCAGCAGACTTACTAGCTCCATTAGGGAGTGTTAAGCCAGCCTAGAAGCTACGCAGTAAGGAGAAAGAGGGAGTTGTTCGACAGTTTTCGGAGGATATGACAACTAGTGGCTTGAGGGATCAAGATAGCTTGGACGGAGCTTCCAACTACGCCATTTGGAAGGCTAGAATGTCTTTCCTTCTAGATGAGCATGCCCTCAAGACATATGTTGATAGTGTGGTAGTTGTCCCTATGGATGCAGATCCGCTGAAGAAGTACAGAACTGAGATGACGAAGGTGAAGAGGATGATCCTGGATGGAGTCAAGGATTATGTGGTATGTCATGTTGCTAGCAGAGGAACTGCTAAAGAGATGTGGGATGCCTTGGCCACATTGTATCATGGATCTTCCGAGCAATGAAAGATGTACTTAGAACATAAGTTGAGATCTGCGCAGATGCAGAAGGGAGAATGTGTGGATCCATTCCTCATGAAGCTGAAGGAGACCTACGATGAGTTTTCGGTTGCGGGGCACACACCTCAGGATTCAAAGTTAGTGAGACAGGCTCTAAATTTCGTCTCGGATGAATGGCAAGTCTTTGTCTAGAGTATCTTGGGCAGAGTAACGTTTCCAAATTGGGACGAGATGTGGGCAACTATGAAATAAGAAGAGCTGAGGAGAGACCTGGTCAAGGTCAAATTTGACAGAAGCAATAACAGTAGTGGGTCAAAGCCCAAAGTAGAGGAGGAGGATAACGCAGCCCTTGCATCAAAGGGACAACAGGAGCAACATAGACAAAAGAAGGATGTCTCCAAGGTGAAGTGTTTCAGATGTGGCGAGATGGGCCACTATGCATCCCAATGTCCTTTGAAGAAAAAGGACAAGGATGAGAAGCATGATCCTAAGGTTGAAGCCGCAAAGATTGAACGACAGGAGGAGTTCGCCATGATAGCAAAGATGCCTCCAAGAGGGAGGTGGGTTGATATAGAACTATAGTTCGATAGAGCTATAGAAGGGTAGGATCCTTGAGGAGCCCACCTCTTGGATCATCACCTTGTTACGAAAGCCCATGATCAGTAGTAGCGAAATGGAGGAGTTTTCAGTTGTTACCATGGAGTGGTGGAGCAACAGATGCAGTAGTTAGCAGCGCCAGAACTTGAGCAGCGCAGAGAAAAGAGGCAACAGTGCATGGAGGCACAGTACAGAGCTTCAATAGTGCAGTGGCTTCAAAAGATAGTGTGGGACTAGCAGTAGTCAGGCTTTTAGCACCAAGGTGTATCCCCAAGATAGTTATCTAGTCTTGGGTGTTTTCAGTTGCTTCTCTCAACAACTGAGTTGCAATTCAGATGTAATGTTAGCAGTGGCAATGCTAGCACTATAGCAGATGCAACATTTGAGAGGGAGTTGTGGTACAAATGTAGCATTGGTAGTGGCAGTGTCAAAGTTAACAATACAGTAGCAGCAAAAGCACAGTAGTTGATGGACAACATGTCAGGCATCAACAGTGCAGAGGACGATGCTTCAGAGTCAGAGCAGTATGCGGTAACAGTGTATTACTAGAGCACATTCCTCGCTAAGAGGGAGTGTTGATTTGGGGTAGCATCGGATGTGCTCTAACCCTCAAATTTTGCAGGGAGGCTTGAGCACATATATTCAAAAGAACCTAGAAGGAATTTTGGTAAATTCCACCCATAAGTGATTTTATTAAAATAATTAATATTTTTAATGGGGTTCCTAAGTCTAAACTTAGGAAAAATAAAATATTAATGGGTATTAATCTAATCATGGGTGAAACTTCTAGAAAAAGATACAGATCAAGCCAAAATGATCTGAGTCTTTGATTAAGATTTAATCTAGGTTGTTGGTTGTCCAACAGGAAGATATAATAAGGGGCTTGAGGGTCATTTGGAAAACACACCAAAAAAGATCAAGAAATCAATTTTATGAAGTGAGAAGTTCTTAAGAGGAAAACTCGATTGAGGAGATTTCTTGCAGCAGAGGGGCAGGGATAACTTCTAGAGAGAGTGATTTTCTCAGTCGAAGAATCATCAATAGAGAGAGGCACATAATAATCCAGCAGTGGCAACGCTGAGCTAGAGGGGCTGATGTAGAGCCACGCAGAGGCAGCGCAAAAGCTAGTGAGGAGTTTGAAATTTGCTGAGGGAATTCGAGTTTCAGAAGCAGGGAGTCGGGGTGTGAGACCGGGAGGTAGAAATCGAATCTCCTGGGCAGCAAATCGACCAGCCAGAGGTGTGACACAGTCCCCAATGAGCTTGACGTTGGCTTGATGCAGACATAATGTAGAGGCAGCCATAAAAGTCGGGGAGGCAATCAGTTTGGGGCTGAATCAGCCAGGATTTCTAGTGATAGTGTGAGGTAACCTCACAATTCTTTCTGCTGGTATTTCTCTCGATAATTGAATAACCCTGTGAGGTATCCAGATATGTATTCAAAATTTGTTACCGCTTAATACTAATAAACCCTCAAAGTTGTTGCACTGGTTTTCCCAAATTAGGTTTTTTCGAGGACATTTGTCCAAAAAAACAGTGTCCTGTGTGTTTGTATTTCCTTGCTCAGTTTCTATGTTTCAGAATCATATTTAATTTGGTGTAGGTTGCTTCAGTAATTTACTTCAATGTTTCAAGAAGAAATATGAAATAAGTTTTTAATGTAATATACAATCTAGGTGAAGTAGATCAAGTTGGTTGCAGTAGGATTCCTGAGATTGTTAGATATAGGAATTTTCACAGGCAAGGGTCCAAGTTCATTTGTTCCAAGGGTGTTGAAGTGCTTACATTCTTAAGCAGAACTCCATTGCTAGTCAGCAAAAATGCATTAGTTTATTGAGGATTGATTTTGTTCCTATTGAGGCCAATCTACTCAAATAGAAGGATTGAGTTTTGTACTAGATCGAATTTTTGTCAGTGTTAAACACACATGGGGAGCGAGAGATATGAAAGATAAAACATGCAATACAATTTTTATTAACACTTGATATACATTTATAGTACAATGTGTGACTCTTGGGTTTCACATCCCAAGGTCCCTTGGACTCCTTTTTGTCCGTTCGGCTTCCACACTAACCCATTGAGGATTAGGTGTCCAACATTCCCTCCCTTAATCCGAAGGGTTATGTATGAGTCCAAGAAGAGAGCTGAAATACAAAATGTGCAAAAATGCATGGCAGCACTAGGCTGAACGTGCTCTCTGAAATGTTGGTATAATAGGGCGGTGGTTTAAGGATGAACACCAACACTGGAACGCTTAGTGCAGTTCCCGGAACTCTTCCAAAACTGGCAAGAAGCTGAAGTCTTCTGCTAGAGGAAGTGATCCTATTGTTTTAAAGAGGGAAAACTTCAACCATAAAAGGGAGGTCTCACCCCGCATAAAAGGTAAAACTTCAACCTGAAAAGGGAAGTCTCAACCTGTGATGGTTTAAGGATGACCAACAACTCTGGAATGCTTATGCAATTCCTGGAACTCTTCCAATACTGGCAAGAAGCTGTAAGTCTTCTGCTAGAGGAAGTGTCCTCAATTTTGTCTCCGGAACTCTTCCAAAACTAGCAAGAAGTTGTAAGTCTTCTGCTAGAGGAAGTGTCCCACATCGCCAACTGAAGGCATGTTCAGGCATCTTTGTCTCTGGCTACAACTCTGAAAGTGGTGTGGCAGGTTGTGGCTCAGGCTCGCTTGATGTGGCTTTGAAGCTTGTAGATGACCATCATTTCCCCCCCTGTCAGATACAAGGTGAGAAGATGGATAAAACTCAACTGCAAGACTGTTCAATATTCTGGAATAAGTTCTGACATGTGTTTGAAATATCTTCTTGGCTGTTGATGCCCATTGCCAAGAAGCGATCCATCCTAGATGAATCTTTGTTCTTGCAGGGTGTTTGTTTTTTAAGCATTTGTTTGAAGAATGATTGGTTTTATGGCAGTGCTTACATGGATGAAGATCAAAACAGTGATCTTTCAAATGGCCAACTCGATCACAGTGTTGGCATTTCATGATCTGTTGTTGTTGTTGCTACTGTGGAAGAGGAGCAGAGTCTGGAACAGCTGACGCTGAACTGTCATTAATGAAACCAACACTTTGAAACTGAATGGGTTTTGAGTAGTCTGGAATATGAAAGGACAAGTCCTTGTCATATCCAAGACCAGTTCTGTGCTTGTTTTGGACAAGCTGCTCCCAAGGTCTGATGATGGGCTTGGGAAGTGCAGACTGAGTTTCTGCATCTGCATGTACAACTGTTGCTTTATTTGAATGAACTGTAACATTATTGACTTGCTGCTTATGGGAGTCTGTTTCAATCTTCTGAACAGAAACAGGTTCAGAATGATGACTCCATTGCTGTAGTTCTTCTTGCTGTAGCTGTGATTCAAGTTGCAAAAACTCTATCTTTTCCTATGCATCATGCACGCAGGTCTGAATATCACAAAGAGTGTCTTTGCTGAGATTTACCATCCCACCAATAGTGGAGTGTATTAGTGTATTCAGTAACTCCAATATATTGTCAAATCTAGCCATTTTCTCTAACTATAATACCTTGCACTATAATTTACACAAAACTAGTTGATTAAATGAGAATTTGCAAGTTTGCAGACCAAATGGACTATAACTGCGATAACTATAACCTCTTTTTGTTTGTCGAATGCTCAAAACTGTAACCTTTTATCTGTATTATGTAGGCGAAGGATGCATTTTGTGAATATTACCTTATAATAAACACCCTCTTCCATTTTGTGAATATTACCTTATAATAAACACCCTCTTCTGGTCCTCTGCTCTCTCTCGTTCCAAATCGTTGAAAATCACAGGTTTGGTTCGATTTCTTAAGCAATGGAAAGTTGCGTCTTTTCTAACAAATACATACTTGCAACTGTGTCTCCTTCACCTCCATTTCGATTCAATGAATATAGTTGTGGATCTTGATAAAGAAATACCTAGGTCGCATTCTTGTGGAGTGGATGCGCGGAATAGCCTAGCCTATTCTATAGGTCAAACAATCGATGTTCTTGAAGCAGTGGAGATTTCTGAATGTTCTACTTCTACTTTTGCCAGAAGCTCGGGTGCCACTGATGAAGAACTTCGTTCTTTCAGCGTCCATGATTTGGAAGAGCTATTTGTGTCAAAGCCTGATATTGAGAGTGCAATTCAGCGTGTTAGGGAGATGTACAGGGGAGCTTTTGAAGAAGCAATTTCTGCGGAGTGCAAAGCGGCAGAACGAAATGTCGAGCTGGTTGAAGAGTTATGCAAATTGGAGGAAAAGCCTGATATTAAGAGTGAAATTCAGCGTATATGTAATAGCATTTTTCATGTGATCATAATTCGTGTAATTCACAATTCCAGACGTCCCGCTGCTGTCATGAAAAACTTGAGAGTACCAACGGAGCAGCGTTATCGTACGTTTCAGAATTAACATCCCGGATTCCCACAAGCTGCATCCAACCGCAAAAGGTGGGGTGCCGCGTGTTCATTCATTGCATTTTTTCTCCCCTCACAAAGCCAGAACGTGGTGCTCTGTACGCGTCCTTAAATAGTACCCTTTGTTATTCAAATCAGGGGCTAGCCACTAGCATACACCAGAATACCAAATTACTGAGGAGTTGGTTTCAGGGCCATTTCAATTGCATGCCTCCCAGTTTGTATTACGGGCCTGAAATATATGTTATTTATTGTATGAGGGCACCCAAATTGTTACGCTGTGTGAGCCTTGTTAACAATTGTATACGGGACAAGATCAGAATCTTGCAAAATCTTGACAGAGCTCTGGAATTAGCTAACGGGAAGACAAAGGCATGGCTGCTCCGTGATCTTGATATCCAGTACCGAGAAGGGATTCCTCCGATTACACCTCCAATGGCGTCGCTTGGGCGTTGTTAAAACCGATCTAGATTACACTTTGTTTTGCTTTTACGGCTTAAAATGCCAGTTCTGGTTTGGTGAATAAATAACGAGTAAACTAAAAGAACTTAAACGTCGGATCGATCGTCGCGTCCAACCATCCCTCCTCTACGCGAAAACTTCAATCAAAAGTAGCACAATATCTCTTCCATGATGCACGAAATGGAGATTTCTAAGTTTATTCCTTATTTCAGTTTCGATACCTCAACGCTGAAACGGTTGCATCATCTGAGTCCATGGATGTCATCGATAACTCCCAGTTGAATCTATCTCAGAAGAAGTATGATGGTCTTCGGATTGGCCATGCATTCGCCAAGAGGAAAGACAGATCCTCTTTGAAAGTCAAGGTTGTGAGCAGAATTAACATGGAGATGGTCCAGACACCACGTTTCTCAAGAAACCAAAACAGGTAGTAAAGAGTAAATTTCCGGTGATGATTTAGTGAACAGACCGGCCTGGCGACCTAAGAAAAAAACGCATTCAACAGATGGAATCCGACTGGGTAGACTCCAAATTCCATGGAAAATACAGTCCAACTTTCGACAAACTTATGATGGCTACAGACCATTTATCCCAAGGAAATCAACGCCTTCTTTGGAATTGAGTGCGATCTTTCAGAAGAGTTATTGCTGAAGCACAGAAAGGATTATGATTGGGCTTACAAGATCATTGAAATTCTTTGAAGCAGAGGCGGAAGAGAGCTCAAGAAACCACTGCACTTGATACCATGTTAGGCATCAGCGCTGAAACAGGAAATGATAGCGCAAGAGCGTTTTGTATGCAGAGATGCGTCAGATGCGTTCAGGCAGAGGCATGCAGCACTTCAGGCGTTCTTTGTCAGGCAGACATTTTATTTCCTTCAAGTGTTTCTCCTTCAGCCAGTGGACAACACTTTAGGGAAAACAGGCCACACATCATGGCTCTGATACCATGTTAAACACACATGGTGAGCGAGAGCAAATAGGAAAGATAAAGAATGCATTGCAATTTTATTAACAATTTGATATACATTTATAGTACATTTGGTGACCGTTTGGATTCACATCCCAAGGTCCCTTGGACTGCTTTGTCCATTCGGCTTCCACACTAACCCATTTAGGATTAGGTGTCCAACAGTCATCATCATAAAACTGGATCTTATGCGCAATAGTCGACGGATTAATATTGGGCATTTCCTTGTGAGACACATTGAATACATCGTGGAATTCCTGAAATAGGCAGGTGGAGCTCGCAATTTCATCAAGATTACAATCCGCTCTCATCTGGATGTTTTCCACGATGCCTGTCTTCATAGAAATATCGATGGGAAATGACTTGGAAGTGTCGCCCATGTTTCCTTCTGCATCCAAAGTTTGGATGGTCGTATATGGAGAGGAAACAATTTCTGGTATGTCAGGGGATAGGATTTGAAGCGGTATCATGTCCGAATCAGATATTGAAACATGATGGTGCCAAACCTCCCAATGCTGCTCTCCAAAACTCATGATTTCCTAAATAGTTGCGTCCGTAGGAAGGATTTGATTGAATGGATCTAAAGGAGGAGCAGTTATGGGAAGGGCAGTGGTACCGTCGATAGTAACCAACATGACTGGAGATGTGGATACAGATTGAATGGCTTGGTAGGCCAATTGAGCTGGTGATAGCCGCATCTGGTCTCCAAATGTGTCAATGTCAGAAGGAGCCAGCAAGATCCATGGATCGGTTAGTTCATGACGAATAGATGAAATCATGTTGACTGTCTGTGAAACCTTGGGTGGCTGAAGAGAAAAACATCCCATGAGGGAAGAAGCCTTTAGTAGACCGATACCTAAACTGACATAGCAATCAGTTCCACCTCCTACTAGGGGTACAGAGCCACTTGGTAATGGTGAATAATCAGGGGTGCAGAAAGACAACTGATCTACTATATTAAACTTTCCATTTAATGGAAATAGGATGATGCGAAAGATAGTAGATACGACGACCATCATGGCATATGTCCAACACGACGACCATCATGGCATATGTCCAACTGCGACCCAACAAGAGATTATAGTCGAGTTTCTTGTCTATGACTTCTATGTCCACTGTTACGGTTTTCCCATACAGAGTGATGGGAAAACTGGCTAGGTATCCTTTTGGAATGAAGGTGTGGCCATCGAAAGCTTTCAGCGAGTTTGACGGTGGGGATAGGGTTGGAGAACCCAGGGCAAGCCAACCTGAAGCCGACATGATGCAGGTAGAAGCACCTTCGTCGATGATAGTTTTGGGTATACCTTTACCTTTTGAAGTTATATGCTGGAATGAAAGCTGGTGAGAAAGGGGAGGTTTACACTTATCCATGTCAAAAATAGCAAGTATGGAATCCATTGGATCAATACCTCTAATAACCGAAAGCAAAGATTTCCATTGCGTTGGGCATGTTTGTAATACTTCGAGCGTCGAACTAGCTGATGGCGCTTGCGTCAAATCCTCTACATTGTTGTAGTTTTAGGTAGCACGTGCAGATGTATTGTGCGTTGTGTGTCGAAGTACCCCTTTTGGGGTCGAATTACAAAGTCCTTAGCTAGCCTTTCGATATGCAAATCGTTAGGCAACAGTGAGTTTTGACCTGAGGATGGTTCTGTTGTAGGAGTGATAGGAGCTCCATATTATTTGGCTCTTGTGGCAAGTTCAACCATCGTTTCCCCCTTGCGAGGGTTGTGGTTGGTTTGCAATAATATTTTGCTACTATTGAGTGGAAAAGGATTTCTAAGGACAACGGGGGCCTTACCAGAATCCCTTTTGGCAAGGTATTCTGTGCATTCCTGAAGCCACGGACAATGCCAAGTTGTGTGGCCTTTAGCATAGAGTTTGCATGGATATCTAGTGGGTTTATCATTTTCCTCATCAGTAGGTGCATCAAACTTCTGCTTTAGGTAGGGCTGCTTTAGTGACTGCTCTTCAAAATGAGTGGTATTTTTCTTATTCTTATTGTTCTTGTCACCAGATTTTTGTGTTGACTGCACATAGTTTATCACAGTTGCAAGAAGAAAAATTGTATTGGTAGAGGGGCCCACTGCCATCTTGGCAATGGAACCACTGAGTTGTTTTATAGCAACCCCAGAGGTTGCACTGACATTCTCGTCGGCATGCACTCCGGGGTGTTGAGTGGCGGAAGCATTGGGGTTACCAAGAGCATTGGGGATTATGTCGTAAAGAGTGCCAGACTGTAAATATAATAGATCTAAGTGCTGGGCATGATATATGGATTGGTCTTCTGTGAACGCACCACCTAGAGAAACATCTCTAGCGATTTGCGGGAGTAAGGACTTGCAGAACCAATCCGTTAAGAGAAATTCTGGGATGGGAGATTTTACTAACCTCTGCCTATGTCTCCATTCATGAATATGATCAGAGATGTGGGTGGTGGTATCCTGATGAAATGAAGTGAGGAGCTCTATCCCAATCTCATAGTGAATAGGTAACTAGAAATGCTTTAGGAATTCCATCGCTAAAGTTTCAAATGTGTTTACTGACACACGTGGTAACTCAATATACCATTTCGCTACGTTACTAGTGAGGGTGCAGGGAAAAATATGCAACTAGACACTATCATCCACCATAGAGTTTGAAGCACACCAGAGATGGTAGGTGATATGGGTGCCCGGATCCTCCCCTTGTTTTCCATCGAACTTTGGGATGTCCGTTGGTATTTTATGCGGGATTAGCGACCATTATAAGTTGTGATAGATGGGGTCATTTGTCAACTTGTATAAGTCGGGTATATCCAACATTGCCAAGAAAGGCAGAGAGTTAGGTGCCCCTGAATAGGACCATGGTGATGACAGATGACTTGAGGAGCTTTGCGCTCCTCCCATTGTTTGGTTTCCCATATTATACATGGGTTGTGTGGTGTAGCAGTTGCTTTGAGGTATGGTGTTGTAGAGTGGATTTCCATGAGGATTTTTATACTGGGGTATGGAATTGCCCCCAGTATAAGAGATGACCCCTTGACTTATTTGAAGATGTGAGTAAGGTGCCCCCATGGATTGGTTGGGAACCCCATGAGGATTCCTGCCCGACATAGAACTAACCATTTGTCCTTGATTGACAAAGGGAACTCTCATGTCAATTAGCGACTGACCATGCATGCCTGAGAATGGAGGTGGAACTGTTGCGTTCCCTACCGACATGTGCATATTGGGAACCCCCCTAGGTATATGAATCTGGGGGTTTGAACTATACATTGGTGGCCGACCATGTTGTTGGTAAATGGGAACCGCGCCCATAGTGCCACATTGAGTGTTATATGGAGCACTATATGTGGCACTTGTCGAAGGTATGAAATTTGGCACCATAGGGATGGAACCTGGCATTTACTGGGCTCCACTCATAAAGGGTGTCATGTGAGTGGTTGTACCTGGGACAAACGAGATAGCGGGATTCCACATTACTTGTGTTGCGATGACTATCAATTGGGGGAGTGGTGAAGGACCAAAGTGTCCCTAAAGTTTCACAACCCATTAGTTGTCGACTGGATAGATGGAAATGTTCAAACTACCGAAGCAGGAAGTATAGGGACCATGGGAGCTAAAACAGGTTCCAATGGATTCATGAGTGGAGGGTTAAAGGGGGGAAGAAATCCCTCGGTAAAGAAATCCTCTGGAAATCTTGAATTGTCAGTTGTCCAAACAGATCCCATGTGAGATCTAGGAGACTGATCCCCTGAAAATGGGGAATCCGGTTCAGTGGAACTCGACGGATCTTCCAAAATGAGTGGAGGAAGTCCTAACAATCATCTAGAGTGACGACGAGGGCCAGATGTAGCCATGGTGACCATTATTTTTATCAATAAATTTTATCGTGATATTCTTTAATGTCTCAAATGATAGCACTTAGGTACTAAAAATATATATAAAAAATACACTAAATGGATCAATTCGCAAACATAGGGAAATTACCTCATCTGATAAGCACCGATCACTGGAGATGAAACCAAGTATCTCAATGAATAACAGAGAAGGATGGCCAAATGTATGTTTACGGTTACTCTAGAGCTTCACCCGAACCTTAGATTAAGGGGCCAAGTACTCTCGTGAAGATGAGCACCCTCCCAAAAATTGAAGACAGAGTAGATCTGTCCATGTTAGGTACCAGGATAGCCCGTCCCAGTGACCTTGTGTAGGTCCCTATAAGTTTGGCCATTAGAGGTACCTCAAATCATAGACACCACCGGCAGGGGGGGGGGGGACATAGTTATAGACAACATGCTATGTGGGCAAGATACTTGAGTCCCCGACTCAGTTCCGAAATCCCCGAAGGGACCCCCAATACAAAGAATGCCCAAAGGATTTGTAAGAGAAGGCGAGCTACCTTCAATTACAGTCTAATGTTGTCTCGTATTTCGCTCTGCTTTTACTGGAGTGGTCCTAGTAGTATGACTATGACTACAAAAGGAATTTTTTGCTCATTAATGACACTAATTTGGTTTTCAACCTTGAGCAGTTCACTCACATGCTTATCCCAAGATCCTAGCCTAGCTAATATTGGTTTGCTCAAAAGAGTAATTGATTGATTTTAATGTAAATTTTATGTGTACTTGATTATTGTCTTTAGTAGGGGTGTTGACGTATGAAATATGGTGAGACTCTTGACTCAATAAATCATGCAGAGACAATGCTTTGAAAAAAAAATTCAATTTGATGCATACAAGTTGTACTCTACATATTCATATTTTTCACATATTCATAGTTTCGTCTGTGCATCTATAGTCTTTCAACACATGTATAACCAAAAGATTCTTTTCTAATATTTCCTAACAACTACTTGAAACCAAAATGAAGCAACTCACAACTATTTAAACAAAAGGATGAATACAAATTGTGAGTCTTTCTTTTAGAAAAAATGTTTTTAAGAGAGAAAAACCAAAACTTGTTTCCTAAAAATAAATTTATAGGACACCAATTTTGCTGACATAATACAGTTACAGATCCTATTTCAGACCACGATATTATTTTCCATCCCTTTTGGTGCATAGATACTACTGAAAATCAAGGCAATGGGAAAATAATGCTCTGTAACAGTGGCTACAGAGAGTTAGTAGGCCCACTAACGCTCTCTGTACACAGGCACAATGTTTTATAAAGCTCTGTGTAGCCTGGTAACATGCGTTAGTGTGGGAAATCTGTCAAAAAAAGGGTTTCTGGGATCATTTTATGAGATGAATGTATACTAGTAGGATGCAACAAGATATTTGGCGGATCAGAAAAAGGATTGCTGAAGAATAGGGAGCTCTTAGAAGGAAGAGAGAACAGAGAAGAGTTTAGGTAAACCAGGAACTAGATGTATAGTCCCCAACAGAGTCGCCAATTCTGCTATGGGGTAAAATGCACGGTGTATGGAGAATGAAAACTAACCTCAAAGGCCTTCCTGGGACCTTCGACAGACTGTAAGATTATCTGTAGAAGCTACCAAGTTATGCACATGTTCATCTATCGATATCAATTAAACAAGTATGGAAAGAGGATTACCTCAAGTCTCCTTCTAGATTTGTTTGTAGATTTCAATGCAACCAAGAGGAACTCCCTCAAAGCTGGCTCCAAATCAATTCCTACACAAAGGAAAGGAAAACACAATCACAACATACAATCTTGAAAACTAATATATGAATGCACAATGAACATCTATTTGCATACAACTAAAATACTCATCTAAACAAGTATCGAATGAACAACTTAATGAACAAGGTTACCGACACCATGGAGTAGGGAACACAACTGTAGTTCTGTATTAATAACAGAAGAGTGATTACAACCATCTGTTGTATTAGTCTTCCTTTGCCCCTTCTGCTTCTCTCTCTCTCTATCTTCTAGCTCACTTCTTCAAGTATGTGATAGTTCACAACAACTTAGTAGGCTATCCTTTCAAATGCTTTGACCTCTTTCACAATGACCCTCTCATTGCTTATATAGCAATCAGTTTAGGGTTGCCAAGTTCCTCATAGAGTTCACTAGGGTAAAAGCAATGAACTTGCCCTGCTTTTCAGCTCTTTCCCATTTGCCTCCTTTTTTCAGATTAGAATTTCTCCAAATAGTTTGAATTTGGATGTTTCCTTGCTTTTCTTGAGAAAATTTATGGACAAATATCTAGATATTTATGAGTCAATTCATTCGTTTGACCCTTGGAACTTCCCTTAGTTTCACTAACGCTATGCCTGGTCTAACAACTTGAGTTAGTAGGGTCACTAATGCACCCTTAGGCTTGGTAAAAAGCTTTATAAAGCAGGTTTTTAGTGTGCAACCAACGTTAGTGTGGAATCAAGGCTTGTTCACCTCTAAATTGATGAGGAGGTCATTTTGTTGTATAACAACAACTCACAAAATAGAAGAAAAGATAGAGCAACGACTTCAAAATTAGCCTCTTCGAGGGGGAAACCTCCTTTACATTAGACAAATGAAAAATTCTTGGATGATACAAATCACAAGACCTCCTTTCTATATATAGGAGTATAAGGGGTAATAATATAGTCAAAGCCGACATAAGAATAATAATGTAAGGGCACAACAATAACAATAGTGGGATTCTATGGGGCACAATAGTAATAATATGGGGAAAATATGGGCACAAAAATAACAATAATTGGCCATAATGACAATAATAATAAGGGAATACACTAGTATTATAGGGGCCTAACATTCCCCTCTCCTTCAAAAAATTGTTGTCCTCGATGCTTGAGTGGTTCTGGATTATTCTGTATAAAATGCTCATCCTCCCATGTGGAATCTTCAACGGGTAAGTTCTTCCACTTGATGAGATTCTCTTAAATTGATCAATTCAGTAGCTGTCGAGTTCTAGTTTATGTGATTGCTTCAGGTTCCAATATGTTTTTCCTTCCTCGTCAATTTCTGGCAATATTGTTTGAACTGGGATCTTGTAACCTATAACCTTCTTTAAGCATGAAACATGGAAAACTAGGTGCAATCAGGAAGCTGTAGGAAGCTCAAATTTGTATGCCATAGTACCAATATTTTGCAACAGCTTGTAGAAACCATAATAATTTGGTGATAATTTATTATCCTTCTTAGCTTTCTTGAGGGACATTTGTTTGTATGGTTGTAGCTGTACAAATACCTAGTCACTTGCATCAAAACTTCTTTCGTTGTGATGTTGATCTACTTGTTGTTTCATTCTATTATGTGCCAAAGTGAAGTTATCCTTTAACAGTTGGAGAACTTATTGTTCATGCTCAAAGTGATATTCCACTACTTGAACCTTATAGTTTTCTATTAATATGGTGTGATTGACGGTGGATGATATCCATAAAGTGCCATAAATGGGGTCATTTTTGTTTCAGTATGGAAGTAAGTGTTATACCACCTTTCAACCAGAGGAAACCATTTGACCCATTGTGTTTGTTTACTAGATACAAAGAAATGAAGATACCCTTCCATTTTTTGTTCAATATCTCAGTTTTCCCATCAGATTGAGGATGCTATGATGAGCTATTAGCTAATTGAGTACCCATACAAGAAAATAATTTTGTCCAAAAATTTCTAATGGAAATGGGAATCACAAATTCAGCTAGACATCATATAAAAGTGCAATTAATGCCTAACATAAATAATAAATCTCACATATAATCCATGAAAGTAAATTTTTGCCACTAATTAAATGTAAACAAAATCAATCAGACACGATAATAGTACCATATGTGTGAAGTCCTACTCAATTGACAAATGACATAGGCCAACTTATTTCTTCAAATCAAATTGTCTCCCAAGAATACAAAAGTGCATCAACAAAGGAAAGTAGTTTGATATCTAAAAGAAATGATCATGTTCCATCATTTCACCAAAGCATTCACAAACTTACAATAGTGCATTCTTTGCAAATGTTTTTGATAAAATTCTAGACCCTTCTCTAAATGCATGCGAAGGGTATAAATACTATTCTAACTAAATGTTCAAAAATAGATTATACAAAATTTGAGGAGGTTTCAAACAACCTTCCTCCTAACTAGGTAACTAACTCCAAAAATAAATAGAGGCTAAATAAATAAAACTAAGAGTGACTTGTTGTCTACCAGCTTGTCCTTTAAATCACAAATATCGATCATCGGTTGAATTTGAGGAGGTAGTCCAAAATGAGTCCTGAGTTGTCCTGTGAAGATCACATCGGTGAGCGGTGGCAACATCCTTTGAGTCGTGTGAAGGGAACAATTGAGAGTCATAATATGGCTATGTGGCTTAACCAGATACTACCAATACGACTCCTAGTTGGTCATGGTTAGTTTTGTAATTGCCTCTCTCTGACTCCATGCCTTTTCTTGCCAGTCTTTATACAAAGCAGTTAAATCTGGCATTTATTTCATATTGCCTTCCTTGATGAGATTGGTGGCGAATAGGATGTGATTCACTTCTTTGACATTGTTCTTTGATACTCTGACTACCCTTGCAACTGCTAGCTCAGCTTGTTTGATTTTGGCATCCTAATTTGTGAAGAGAATGTCTTTATGAGTTTCTTCAATCTTGAGTAGAATGATCTTCTTTCCATCTTATGTTTCCTTTCACTCAATGGACTCAGAGATTTTAGTGTTTAAATCATTAAACTCTATTCTCTGGTTGATTTCCTTATCTATCAGTTGATCTCTAGTAGTCAAAAAGGGAGTAATATGTGACATCTTCTAGCAAAAATACTCTTGTTGTATCACCAGAAGGGAATTTAATTTCAAGGCCTCTTTGATGAACTCCTCAGTAGTGGGAACATTCTTGTATCTTTCCATGGATTTCTGCATTTCCTGGAGTTGCATATTTTTGGTTGATATATCGGCCTCATGGCTTATTTTGAGGACCTCCTTGTCTTGCTACAATTGCTTGAGTTTCTCTGCCACCTTCCTGTTTGCACTTGCTTTCTCTTCCTTGAGCTCTTGTTCGAGCTATGCAATTCTCTCCTCTTTCTCCCTTAGTAAAGTAGAGATCTCAATAGCCTTGTCCATAGTGGCCGATGCATATGCTCCCATGAACTGTGATATTCTAATCAATTTTTTGGCTAGATTGAAAGGAATGTCCTTCCAGACAATGTCCATGGGCTCGTTTCCAGGTGGGAATTCAGGTGCATCTACCCATCTCCTTTCTCTCAGCCTTCTAAATACAGCCTTGTCGAGAGGGCTATAGAACACATCAAGTGGAGGTATTTCAGCCACTTTGAGAACAATATTTGATGTGTGCAGAGAAGGGATAATTTCAGTATGCTGGGACGTTGTTGCTTGTAGATTATCCGTCGATAGACTTGGGCTCTGTATCTTTATGAATATGTGGAGGAGTTTTGCATTCCTTTATTTCTTGGGCATTTTATGCTTTGGGAGTGCCTTGCAATTTCTAATTAAACTGATCACACTCCTGATCCAAACTACCACCTTTGGTCTCTAAACCAATTTTTGTAGTGGGGTGCTCATCACTTGTTTCTCAACTGTGTTGTCAGCATGTTAGGGCTTCCCCGTGTCTAGTGTCTTCTCAGTGTTTTCTTGAGATTCTATTTGAGAGCTAGGACCTCCACTATCAACAACGATGCTCGGATTAGTCTTATCCTCAGTTTTTAATAGATTCATTGGGATCACCCAGAGCCTCTCATCTCTGAATTCCTAAAATCTTTGAAAATATTCAGGTTTCAGATTCACTTTTTCCCATTCAAATGCTTGTTTGAAGGATACGAGTGACTGTAACAAATCCTCAAAATAATTTTTGTCATGATTGTAAGGCTTGAGCTTTACTCTAATAGTGCCATTATATGCCACTTTGTTTGGATAAAATTGCCTCTTAGGAAATGTATGAAGCCTGAGGGATTCCATATGTGTTGATTCCTTAGCGGCATGAAAAAAATTGGTTAAAGAAAAAGAACTACATTTGACAGGGAAAATGGGCCATAATGACTTCTTGTCGTCTTTGAGAACTTTAGTCAGGCCCTTTCCCATAATCTAGTAGGAAATCTCTCTTTCTAATAACTTATCAAAAACATATAAAGGAAGGATGTGTGGATTAGCTATGCTAACAAAAACCCTAATATAGGTGAACCACTCTTCAATAAAATACTTTCCAATAGTAAGCAGGTCTGCTACAGCTTCTTGGGAAAACCTAGGTGCTTTCTTATTGAAAATCATTTGATGTAGGGGAACACAAAAACATGGAATATTTTATAGAAGTGAGGTATGCAATGTGACTCCCATATCTGTTTATGACTGATATGGATTAGGTAAGGATCTTGTAAGGTCCATTTCCAACCCATGGTTGGAAATGTCATGCAAAAACATATATCATCCATAATGTAGGCACTAAGATAGAAGGGAGGGAGGTTATCTGAAAAGGAGGCTTTATTCTGTCAATATTCAGTAATGGTGGTGGCTAGGTTGTTAGATAGGATGGAATTCCAATTCATGATATGGGAATTAATGCAAGCATCAATTAGAGGAATCCATTCAATTGAAAACTTAGTATTATTGGGTAGCCCATACAATCTACATAACATGGTTGCTGCATAGTTGTAGGGGTTTTCCAAAGAGGCTATAGCATACATACCTGATTTGTCACACTTGAATTTGTTTTCCAAAACCCTCCAACCCTGATTTAGCTTGAAGGGGTCTCGATTTGTCTTTGTGAAGTTAGCCACAAATGTGTTGTCGTAGATATCCTAGGGATTAGGTATGTGGTACATCTTCGTCAGATCCTCTGCTCTAAACGACCCGATGAGATCCATCCTTGAATTCTTGAACTACCTATCTTCAATGATAAGGTTTTCAATTACCCACCTGATCATATTTGTATAGGGGAGGATTTTAGCTCTTGCTCCTATCCTATGAAGGAATGAACATGAAGCATCTCTACATAGAAATTTTGAAGGCCTTTTTGAGTCATATTTTGCTCTTGTAACAATTATTTTAGGATGCTCAACCTCCAACCTATTATAAATTACTTCCCAAGCTGTTGCACCTTCGGCAACATCAAAAATTATATCAGAAAAGATAGGATACATCTCTGTAAACTCAGCTTCAACAATGGTTTGTTTGCTTTGTTTCTGCATCACCTTTCTTAGTGACATGTCTTTTGTCACTTTCCTAAAATAGACAAGATATATCAACACAAATGATATCTAGTAATTAGGATTGAAAGCTTCTTTGAAATGACTCTGGATCATGAGAGAGGTTTTAATGAGATACTTGATTATAACTACCCATAACCTAGAAAATGATTATCCTTCCTTGGGCTGCTAAATATTTAATAACCTGTCAACTCATTTGTTTTCATATTTAAAACATAATTATTCCACACATTTTACCGAACTTAATCACACATCGTGGTCTTAAAAGGAATACAGTATAGCGTTACCGGATGTATTAAGTGAAATGCAATTGTAAGGATCACAATATCACATTTCTCAAATCGTTTGTGGTTGTTCTAATGGCATGGTCAAGTTTATCACGAACTATGCGAAGTGTGAAATATGATTGCGAAATGACAAGGTGATGTTATCTCAACAAGAGACCTAATCACATATCACAATTTTGTAAAGGTTTTTTTAACATGGTCATGTGGAAAAGTGTGATTTGTGATTTGTGATATGTATTTCATCCTTAGTTGGTTTTGCAAAGTTTTTCTAGGAATTTTCTTAGAGTTAGGGTTTTATTATCCTAAGCCAATAAATTTAAAAGGGTCCCCATTTACAACTCTAAGCATAGCTATTTTTTGTTATAAATGGGGGGGTTGTTTTGTAGTACAAAAATTGGCGATTCACTTGGGAGAACCAGTTATCTCTAAGTAGTTTTCTGAAATTTATAAAAACTTTCAAAGTAACTAGGGTTATAAGAATAATGATTACATCAGATATAAGTAAAAAACATGTCTTTGGAATCATCATTACTTGCTCAGCTTATCTACTTAATTACTTTACTCTTGTAATGTTAGAATTATAAACATTTGCATCGCTCAATGATAAGGTTTAAAGTAATATAGTAGGTATCTTTTGCAGATTAATTTTTTTGGTGTTTATTCATTTATCACAGTCAGAGCCTCTACTACCAACAGGCATTCATAGCCTCGACAGGGTTATATTTTAACTAACAATGATTCATTTTCACATCTGTATGAATTTTCCAATTTCAAAATGATATTTACTTAGATTGAATCTCACTTGGACCTTGTCCCCTTTTTCCTTTTTTTGAATGTATTTTTTTTTTTTTTGGTTTCTTAAAAGGCATTGTCTAGGCATGGTAACCTACTAATTACAATGCCATTCACTGGTTGTAACTAAATTGAACAAGTTGGCTCTTGATGAGACCCCTTGTCTTCTGGTTAAGGAGACCATTAGCTATTACCCTGTTTGGTATGCAGTATTGGTAATATCAGTTTAATCACTTCCCTATGAACATGGTAAACAAGATCGTAATGATACTTTTTATCTTTTAAGTTTTTATATTTAAGAATTACACTCTGAAAAAGGAAAATTTTAATATATGGGGTGGATCATTGGCTCTTGTGAGAATTTTTGGTGATAATGATAGAGTTTTTAAGATGTTGATATGAAAACAGTCCTTACTAGGTTAAATATTCTTTCTTGACTGATAAGAAAACCCTCATATTCTATAAGGATAAGTTTTTGTTCATAAAATAAATATTTTAAGCAAGATCAATTTTTTCCAAAGAAATCATGTTTACTTTAGTACTCAAATGTCTTGATTATTCCTTTTAACTCTTACTTTTTTATAAAATCGAAAAACAAAAATGTTATCAAAGATTTTATTCTGAAAAGCCAAAAGTAAATAATATTTGACCATTATTTTCCTAGAAAGAAATATGTTACAAAATTGGAAGAGTTTATCTCCTAGGATAAGTACTTTTTCAAAATTTGCCCATTGACGGGAAAATAATCCTTCTTATTGGACAAGTCTTGTAAAAGAAACGTTGATTGTCCAAATTTTTCAATGATCTAAAAAGGGCCAAGCCATAGTCTTTCGAATTTGGTATGTCTACTGTTTTCCTTATGTGCTTTGTCCCATTACAGAACCAAGTCACCTACTTCAACATTTTTATGATTGGCAGAAGTTGTGTCAAAAGAAACTTTGACTAATTGTTGATGATGGAAGTGGATTTCTTTAGCCTTTTCTCTTTCTTCTCCAAGACTGAGAATTTGAAAGTGTCTAGCCTGGAGAGAAGATGAAGGGTTTTCATCAATAAATTGCACGAGGGAAAGAGATGGGATTGCTAGGTTTGTGGGAAGGACATCTTCTTTTCCATAAACTAAAGGGAAAGGAGAAGAACCAATAGAGGCTTTCTGAGTAATCTTGTTTTCTCATAGAGCGAATGCTAATGCTTTGTGCCAATTCCTATAGTTTTGATCAATAGTCCTTTTGATGATTCTAATGAGGTTCTTGTTTGTTGATTCTGCTAATCCATTACCTTGAGGATAATAATCGGTTCAATATTTCAACTTGAAACATCGCTTAAGAGAAAATTCTACCATTGTATTTCCAAAAAAGTAAGATGCATTGTCAAACATTAAAGCTGAGGGTAATCCAAACCTGGTAATTATGTATTAATCAATGAAATATGTAATATTTTTTGTATTAGCTATCTTTAATGGGATAGCTTATACCCAGTTATTAAAGTAATCATTAGATGTAAGGATGTACCTATGCTATTCGGAAGAGTTAGTAACAATCTCACCAATTATGTCTAATCCCCATTGTTTGAATGGTTGTTGGATGTTAACTAGTTGTAAAGCGAATTCTGGACTTTTTTCTCTTCCAGATGTAGTTTGACAAGTTTTTTACTTCCTTGCATATTCATGTGCATCTTTAAATACCGTTGGCCAATAATACCCTACATGTAGGATTTTGTGAGCCATAGTATTTCCTCTTAATTGTCCTCCAGCTGGTCCATCATGTAACTCCTGCATGACCTTTTCAGCTTCAGGTTTCTCTAGGCATCTCAGCAATATTGAATCATAATTCTTCCTAAAAAATACATCATTAACTAGCTCATACTGATTTGATTTCAATCTTAAAGCTCACTTTGTTTTATAATTAAGATTCATAGGAGCATATGCATTTTTTGGATAAAATTTCAAATCAACATATTTTGATTGCGTCTCATTGAGGCTTACCTCTGATATTTGTACTTCATTACCTTGAACTTCTTCTATTGGTAACTGGGAAGCTCCTATTAACATCCTACAAAAACCTTGGCCCCTCACAATTTTAGCTGGCTGGATTTCTACATCATATTCTTGAAGTGCAGTTACCCAATTAGCTCTTTTCTCCCCTACTTCTCTTTGGATCAATAGGTGTCTTACTGCAGGGTAGGGTATAATTATTTTTGTATGGGTTTAAGAAGAAAAGGTTTGAAATGTTTCAAAGTTTTAAAAACAACAAATTCTTGTTTCTCTACAACTGAATAATTTAATTCGGTGCCATGCAAGTTAGAACTAAAAAAGGAGATGGGTGCCTCAACATTTTCATCGTTCCACTGTGTCAAAACTGTTGCATATGATGCATCAGATGAGAAAGTATATAATACAAAAGGTTTGAGAGAGTCTAGGGTTGTTAATGAGGGAGCATTAATAATAGATTTTTTAATCAACTCGAATGACTCTCTTTCTTCCTTGTTCCATCTAAAAACCACATTTTTTCTTATCATCGCTTGAAGGGGTAGAACAATTTGTGAAAAATCTGGGACAAATATTTTTGCAAAATTTATTTGGCCTAGGAATGATTGCATGTTTTTCTTGTTGTGTGGGAGGGGAATTTTTTCAATCTCTTGGACTCTTCAGGATCAATGTAAATTCCTTTCTTGGATATTATAAACCTAAGGAGTTTTCTTTTTAGTAAAGAAAAAATAGGATTTTTTGGGATTTAGGGAAATGTCATATTTCTTGCATCTTTCGAAAATGTATTTCAGGTCACTTAAATGATTGTTCCTATCCTTGGAATCAATTGTGATATCATCCAAGTAAATAACCACCGATTTATTGATTAGGCCTCTGAAAGAAATGTCCATAGCATGTTGAAACATGGAACCCGCATTAATGGGTCCGAAAGGCATCTTCTCATAGGCATATGTTCCCCACTTGGTCCCGAATGTTGTTTTTAATATGTTATCTAGATGGAAAAGCATTTGATTATATCTTGAGAATCCATCTAGAGAGGAAATTAATTCATAACTTGCAACTGATTGCAATATCTATTCCATGGTGAGCAAGGGAAAATTATCTTTTTGGAAAGCTTGATTCAGGTTTCTAAAATCAATATAGATCCTGATATCTCCATTCTTTTTCCTTACGAGTACCATATTTGATACCCACTTAGAATGTCTAATAGGGAATATTATTTTGGCTTTCAAAATCTTGTTCAATTCCAATTTTATTTGACTTTCAAGGTTTGGGTGAATTTTGCGAAGGTTTTATTGAACTAGCTTTTCATTTGAAGTCAAGGGTATGATATGTTGAATTATAGAGGCATAATAAGTTTTGAGATCTGCATAATCCCAAGCAAAAATGCCTTTATATTTCTTCAAGAACCTGATGAATGATATTCTTTCTTCAGATGATAGGCCTAGACCTAGGTTGACATTTTGAGGTTTTTCATTTGACCCTAGGTTTACTACTTCAAATCTCAAAGTAGAACTTTGAGTTTTGGGGTTAGTAATTTTCTTAACTCTATCCTTTAGATCATAAAGATATTCCATTTTGACCACATACTTTGGGATTGGGTATGATCATGATTAAGTTTGATTTCTAGATCATGGTCATGTTCATCTATGATATGTTCTTCATATGATCCCTTTGATGTAAGTAAATTCACTATATTCGCATCGTTGTTGAATAGTCTCCAATTTGTTACATTGTCAGTAATTGATGGCCTAAATATTAATTATATTGAAATTTTTTCTGGACTAAAGTCTTCTGAGGGTATAAGCCTGGATGCCACATTAGCAAGTAAGTTATTACTTGTGTTCTGTAATCTAGGGATTGAAGATATGTTAAAAGTAGAAAAATGAGAAGTCTATTTCTGAGCTAAAGATTGATAGTGTTTAAGGTGCCTAGAGACACAATGAATTGTATCTCTCACTTGTTTCACAATTATATCTGATTCATCATAGACTTGCAGGTATTTGACATTAAGACTGATGGATTTATATAGTCCTTGGATTAGCACTTCATATTCAATGACATTGTTAGTGCACTGTAATTCAATTCTACAAGCCAACATGGTTTTTTCTCCTTGCAGATTGATCAAAATGCATCTTGCACCTGCGCCATCCTTTGATTTAGAACTGTCAAAATAGAGAGTCCAAAACATAGATGTTGGCTTGAGTGGGCCTAGCCTAGGTTCAACGTTAATTAGCCAAACATATCCCTACACTACTATCCCTTTCGGCATTAGCCCATAGAGTGGGGACCAAAGTATCGCTCGAAGAAGTATGGGCGGATGCTGGAACCAAGTTTCCGCACCCTAAGATGGTTGTGATGTCATTTGATTCCCTCTATCCCCACCTTCACGCAGGTTGCTTCACTCTAGGGCTTGCAAGACGATCCCTTTAGTATGTCCTTTGATACCTCCGCGAAAGGGTATTATCAACCTTCATGTAGCCCTAGCTTGCTACCCAGGTACTTTCGTGGTGCTAAGGTAGTGAGCTGTACAAATTCCCCAATTAATCTAAGTGACGTGCTTATCTTATCAAACAATTATAGTTAACACTATGTAAACAGATATTCGTAATTGCGTTCAGTTAATCAATGTAATTACGGTCATTCACACATCATATAAGCACAATAAAGGAAATTCATACATAAAATATCTAGATGCATCAACAAAATAAAGAGAAAGAAATTGCAGAATATATCTCTTTATTAATATCTTCCAAGTGTTTACAGACTTTGTCCACTCTATGCACACAGCTGCAGGGGTTCACACACTCAGCTGCGGACTTCTACCCTAGGCCTCTGTGCACTTAGCTATAGAGCCTCTACCTATTCTACAACCCAAGACATAGACTTATTACTTTAGAGCTACAACCCTCTTACATTATTCATTTTTCTTTGTCTCTAAAACTACTTAGAGCATAGCTCTTTTTATACAATCCCATGGTCTACGGACCATGGGTAGATCTATTACAACCAACTTTACTTTACAAAACTAAGGGCATACTACTCTTTATGACACATAATACCTTCGTGCTTTGTAACCACAAAATGTGGAGTCTTTACAATTATATTACAAAATTTTACTCGAATATGGGATTTTAGCCCCAAAACTACCCTTGGGGGATCTCGCTCCCAACAGGCCCCCAACACAAACATCATGACTTACCCTCGAGTCACTCAGTAGGCATGGATATCTTTTTGTCAAGCCCATATAGCTCAACCCATATGACCACTACCTCAGATGTGCACTAAGCTGCCGCCTACCTCACATCTTCCACTGTCATCTTAGTCACTGTTCCTACATTGTCAGCCTGAAGATTTTGTTCTATCACTTGCAGAGTCACAATGTTTCCTTCAATATTTCTTGTGACTAAATAAGCTTCCTCTAGCCAGGGCTTTAGTTGCACCTTTAGCATTGCTTTCTTGTGCAGCGTTGTGTCGACCTGTTCCTTCAGCTGCTTGGCCTCTTGCAACTTGGCTAGCCTCTGTGTCAGTGCGATGGTTCGTGTTGTGCCCTTAACTTCATCATAGTACTGTTGCAGCTTGCGTGCTTCCATCTCTAGCCTCTATACATTTTGGTCCTCCTGCAAGCTTGTTAGGACCTCAAATTATTGCTCGAAAAACTGCGTGCAATCTACTACTGCATTTTCCATCGCCGCGGCTGCTTCTGTGACAACAACCACTCACTGTTCCTTTACCTCTGGCAGTGTTGAAGGCTCAACCCTCAAATGTAGCTCTATAATCTATAGGTTCAACTCCAGCTGAACCCATGCCATCTCAGTCCGAGTTTCATGCACCCCTGTGGCCAACTTACGAATGCGTACCACTACTGGCTCTTCCTTCGGAATGGCCAACTCTGGGACCATTCTGCATGCCTCCTCAACAACCTACATGATATTCTTGGTATGGTTTGTTTCCTCAGTCTCATTGGTGATGGAAACATTTCTCTGTAGGGCCATAAGTTCATTGTTGATTCGTTGTTTGCTGATCACCTGGAGGTCACTGTGCTCTCGAGCCCTCATTTCTGCAATTACTCCATCCTGCAAGAGGTGGAGTGCTTCACGTGGAAGTTCTACCAAGTTCAACCCAACCCCCTTCAAGGTGCTGATAGTGGGTTTTTCAGCCTCATTGTTCGTGGTCAGTGCTCCATCCAGCGGCACTATTGCACTGGAAGCCTTCGTGTGCATCATATTAGGAGCCTTTGAAGTGCCGATGGCCAAGCTGGTAGACATCGTACCAGCCTACGTGTGGGTCTGCAACTCCTGTAACCTAGTTTGGATAGCCCCTAGTATGATCTACTGCTGCCATTCAAATTGTTGCAGGGCCTCCATGGTGACATCTCTGATTGTGTCACTGATATCATCTAAGTCACCCTATGTCAATGTGATAAGGTCCAACGAGGTCTTGGTTGCCTTGGATTTCTTTCTAGACAGGTGCCTAATGCGGGCGGACATCTCCTGAGGGTCTCCGCCGTGCTACTTTATGTCTTCCTCTTCGGTCTCAGGTGAAAGCGATCGCATGCCTCTGTCAAAACCTCGCTCTGTGCCACCTGTTTATTTTCCTGCCTCCTTTTTTGCCTGCTTTGCTTGGGCCTTTTTAGTGGCCTCCTTTTTCCTCTTCTTGACCAGCTGTGCCATCTTCAACTTGGCATCCTCCTTCTTCTTCTATGCAGAGGACTTTCTTCCATGCACTACCAAGTCCATGGCAGTGCACCACTTCGCCGGCCATTGATCAAGCACCGCATCAATGGCATCATTTGTGGCCAGATATGATAAGTTGTACCAATTCTGCATAGGGTCCTTCCATGCCCTGATTGATACTCGATGGAAATCGACTTTGAACTTGGTGTAGCCCTGCAAATTGGTGTACATCATGGGCAATAGTCATGGGTTACGATTGATGGCCATCTTGATATTCATTTCCATCAAGATCCAAAAGATCTTGTTGTCTCAAACTCATTGCGCATCCTTGGTCTCCCATAGTGAAGTGTATTTCACTGCTTCAGGGAGGTCTGGCACGATCGAAGGGAACTCGCTGTCTGCTGGTAGCTCCCATGTTACCAACACAATAAACAGCAAGATCCACGCATAGTGGAATGTCTTTCTTTGCTCTTGTGCTTCATGCTAGTTCACCAGGAACTCTCCACGAAGGTAGTCTGACCAGTTAAACTATACTCCTTTCGTGCACTGCTGTGTGAGCGCGATGACAAGCGTCAGAACCTCGTCGGCATGAGACTTCTGCATCACCTTCCCTACAAGGATCTGTGTTGCTACCTTCAAAGTGGGGTCATAGATGTTGGAGATAGCGTACCCATGTAGCTTCTTCACCAACTTGAATTTCTCCTTCATTGACTCTACGAGAGCCTTCTCTCCGCCCTTGCTGCCGAAGATCATCACTGGATTCTCACCTGTATATGATAGGCGCGTTATTCGGTGAATAAACATATCTGTGATGGGTATTGGCTCCTCCAGTCACAGACACCCATCATGCACCAAGTAAAATAGCTACTTGATGACCAAAACTATCACTGGGGTGCAGTTATAGTGTGGCACCCAGAGCAGGCTGAGAAATCCTACCTTCTCTACTCCCTTGAGCCACTTCCATGGCTCCAATGCGGGCATCCCCATATTCGTGTATATGATGAGGTGCATCAACTGTTCAGTCACCAGGTGTGTAACTTTTTGTGGTTTGCCAAGTCCCAGTCTTTAAGCTTCAGTATTGGCACTCGTGCCAAACACGGACTATTGAAAGAAATTCATCTGGTGGCAGAGGGGTTTGTAGGGGAGTCTCACTCTCATCAATGTCCTTTGGGACCTTGGACTTAGGCTTGCGCGAAGGGACATATTTCGGCCAACCGTGTAATAGGGTCCACACCCTAGGCTTCAACCTCCTCTACGTCCATTCCTACATCCTCATCATCCAGTGGGATGTCTTTAATATCTTCCTCCTCGACTTCTAGGTTTATAGCCTTGCCTTTCTCTTGTGTAGAGAGCTTTGGTGGGTTTTGTCTTGGTGAGGCATGCACTGGTATGGTAGGCTGCTTGCCCTTCTTGACCTTCATGGTTTCCTTGGTTGAGTTTGGCTTCAATCTCGGTGTTCTCAGGGATTTAGGGACCTCCACCAATACTTCAACCACTTCCAAAGTAGTTACTTCTGCCTCTCTCTCCATTTCCTGTGTTGGCTCCTCTACTACTTTATCTATATGGATAAATTCTGGGGTTGTTGACATAACACTCTCTATCAGTGCTCATGACATCTTGGGCAATTTTGCAAATGCATGAGTCTGTTTCAAAGCCTTGAAGAACTCTCGGTCCATAGGTGTCTAAGAGCTCAACAACTGAATAATCAAAATGCCAAGTGTTTCTTGCTAGACAACCACTTGTAATTTATAGGTCATTTTGAATTCAAATCCAACCGTTCCCCCCAAAATCGTTTCATTAATGCCGCATTGGAAGCAAATTTTCAAGGATCTAGGCCATAAATTTCATCTTAAATGTCAGCTTCCCGCTCCATTTGGCCTCACTTCTATTGTCTTTTCATGAACAGTGACCATAACGGTCACTTTCCCGCTAACTTGTGTGATTTCTCCCTGGGTGGCATAGCTCCCTCCGCGCTGTCGTGGATGCAGTGACACTCCCTTGATTTGCACCATCTTCCAATCGCACTGCTCCCCAACCCGGGAAGTGTAGTTTATAGTCCCACACCTCATTTTAGCTTCCTAGAGTGCTAAGACTATGCTACCTTCATCTAGTCACATGGTTGGACCGCTGATGTATGGCTTCAAGCGCTACCATTAACCTTTCCTAGGAAGGGTTCTCCATTTAATTTGACCAGTTGTACCGCCCCTTTGTTAGTAATCTCCTTAATGAAATAGGCCCCTAACCAGTGCATCCAGAATTTCCCTGGAAATTTATCAAACTTACTATCATATAACAAAACCAGTTCATTTACCTTAAATATGCACAGCTTAATGTGTCGATCATGCCATGCCTTTTCGCATTGCTTTTGGACCTACTAGTGAAATCTAGCCAAAAATCTCTCTTCTTCGAGCTCATCAAGATATGTGAGCCTTTCCTCCAGGGCTCCACGATCCTTCAAACCTATGAGCGCTGCTATGTGAAGACTAGGCACAATGTATTCCATAGGCATTACTACTTCAACCCCATAGATGAGCCTAAAGGGGGTTTGTCCAGTCAACTTCTTGCATGTTGTTCGATAAGCCCATAATACTGCAGGTATGCGTAGGTCCCAATCACTTCACTGAGCATTACAAACCTTGGTCATCGCATTTTCAAGCACTTTGTTGAATGCTTCCATCATCCCAATAGCCCGTGAGTGATAAGGCATGCTCTTCTAGTGGTATACCTGAAATTCCTCCATCAGTGCGCTGATCGTCTCATTCAGGAAGTGCGTACCATGATCACTCATAAAGATCTTCGAACAACCAAATTGCATCAGTACATTCTAAAATAGAAACTTCGTGGCAATCAAGCCCATGCAATCCTTCACCAGCTACGCCTCTGCCCAATGAGTCAAATACTTCATCGCAGTGATAATGTACCTTGCTCCTATCTTTCCTTGTGGCTGAATGGGTCCTACAAAATCTATCACCCACTTCATGAAGGATTGAAATGTCATTTGTGGATTCAAAGGCATCTCATCCCTCTGCAATGTCCTGTCAGTCCTTTGACACACATCACATGCCTTGCAGTATGCTTTTGAGTCCTGATGGAGGGTTGACCACCACAACCCTGTGCGTAGAATCTTTTGCATGGTCAATCTCCCTACATAATGTCCTCTCACGGTGCCCCATGAACATCCGTGATGATGCTGCTTCTTTAAAACTTAGGTACATACCATCGCAATATCTCATCAGTCCTCATCTTGTACAGAGGCCCAACAATGACAGAGAAATTTTTCCTGTGCACCACTAATTCCTTTTTCTACTGGATAGTGTATCCTTCCAGTGTAGTACCTGTCATTAGGAAATGTACTATATCCTCAAAATGACCATCCGCAATGCACACTACAAATAGCTACGCGTCAAGGAATCCCTCCAAATTAATGGGCTCTTCCCCTATTTCAATGCACAACAAATGGTCTGGTCCCACGTTCAATCATCCAGGCTTCACAATAACTTCAAATCATACTATTGGAACAATAAGAGCCACCTGCAGATTCTCCCCCCCAGCATAAGATTATTGACCAGGTACTTCAGTGTGGAGTGATCTATATACATATTAAAATGTCCTCCCAGCAAGTAGTGCCTATACTTCTGGAGTGCATACACCATAGCTAGCCCCTCCCGCTGAGTGGTGGAATAGTTCTTCTCCACTTTGGATAATATTCAGCTTTCGAATGTGATAGGATGGTCCAAGCCTTCTCCACCAGCCTGTGACAGTATTTCTCCCAGTGCTATGCATGACATGTTGACATGTACATGAAATTCTTTCTTCCAGTCCGGGAAGACTAGAATCAACGCAGTGACCATCTTTTATTTTAATATATCCAAGCTCTTCTTATAGTCATCATTCTAGCAGAATGTGACATCCTTCTTCAACAATTTCTCCATAGGCACAATGATGTGGGCATAGACTTTGATAAACTTTTTTTAATATCCTATTTGTCTTAGGGTA
The DNA here is from genome assembly GCA_000404065.3 of Pinus taeda. NCBI lineage: Eukaryota > Viridiplantae > Streptophyta > Pinopsida > Pinales > Pinaceae > Pinus > Pinus taeda. The sequence continues at coordinate 27,274 of APFE030967825.1, read as the reverse complement.
GCGCGCAGCTGTTTCACATTCCTCGACACTTCCAAGTTCAGTATCACCATGATCTTTGTGGGGTCTACCATCATTCCCTATCTACAAGCCATATGCCCCAATAAGTTCCCAAAAGGAACACAAAACAAACACTTCTTGAGATTGAGCGCGATCTAGTATCTTCTACAGGTATCCAACATCAAGCGTAAGCTTGCTACATGGAGTTTAACTAGCCCAAACACAGTCCAGTTATGAAAATATACCTCCAGGAAATTATGAATAAATTCCTTGAAAACTGGAAAAACTACGCATGAGAAGATCAAAGGCACATTCTTTAATCCAAATGGCATTATAGTGTACTGAAAACAACCCCACTCAGTCGTGAAGGTTGTCTTTCTCCTGTACTCTAGCGTGATTTTGATATGGTGGTACCCAGAGAACCCATCAGTGAAGGAGTATGCTTCCTGGCCACCTACATTGTCCAACACTTCATCCATGAACAGAGTTAGGAAAGGATCATGTACACAAGCATCATTAAACTTTCTGAGATCCATGCATATCCTTATTTCATCCTTCTGCTTCTTTTCCTATACCACCATTGGACTTACCTAGTCAGATTCTTCCACGGGCTCAATGATGCATGCCATGAGCATCTTGTCTAGCTCTAAGAAGACCTTATCCTTATATTTTAGATTGAGACAGTAAGGCCTTTGCTTAACAGGCTTCGCGTTGGGCTTTAACATGATCTTTATCATTCCTAGGTCCCTGATTATCCCTTTCATATTCGTAAACTTGGTAGGGAATAAATCAAGGTATTTGTAGAGAAATTCAATGAACTTACCCACTATTGCACCATCCCAATAGTCTCTAATCTTCATGAATTTGGGTTCTTCCTCGATATCAATGTTTACTTGTTTTGTTTTCGACATCACAGTTATGTCAGGGTTCTCAATTTGTGGTCCTTGAACCTCGCGGGGACCTTTTGTTTCTGGAATGTTAATCTTCCGCAGATCCTTGTCCTCTTCTTCAGTAGTTACATTATAACATTCTAGCGCGTGACTCAGCTGAGTAGCCCATTCAAGCTGAATGATGTCTAAAGGATCCTATGGTATCCTAAATATTGTTGCTTTCACCTCTTGTAGTGCTTCATCAATACTGTCAAACATGTACTTGAAACTGAATGTCATCATGAAACCCTCGCACAGGATATCCCATTTACCTGTCCCATGGTAAAGTTCAGTTTCTACATACCATTTCATCAGGACAATATCCAAGGTGTGACATAACAAGTGCACCCATTCAGGTTGGGGCTTTTCTCCATAAGCCTGGGTCCATTTGGCCAAATGTGCATGCGGATCATCCTGCCCATCATACTTATCTGTCATTCACATCTTAGGCTTCCCAAAGTGAGTTCTCATCATTCTCCTGCATTCACACCAATCATCAAAGCTTCCCTTGTGTGTACCCCACCATCTTGTGGGCATAGCACAGGGCCCAGTCCAATCCCTAGAAGCACTACTTTTCTATTACCTCCCTTTCAAATGTATCCAAAAAGATATCTACCTCATTCAGACCATCATAAGTAGGCATATTCCTTACCTCTGAGGACACACAACATAGCGATCAGGTCATCATGTTGCAGTTCAGTGTAGTCACTTCATGTAACCAATTCTGCCAACACTCTAACTCTTCATTGGAGTTCGAAGTGAAGGAACTCTCATGATCCCATGTAATTCATCCATCTGAATTAGGATTCACCCAATCTTGATCCCACGCCATTATCTTATATATATAGTCCAAATCGTCAGCATTCTCATAATCGCAGACTGGTTCTGTATAGTGCGATCCCTTAGTAGGATCTAGAGGTACAATTACACATAGTGATTTATTCTCAAAGATCATCTTCTGCTTCTTTAGATTGATTACCCCATTCATATCAGTAGCCTAGTAAATTCCTAGGAGCACAAGATAGGGATTGTTGTCACCCACTATCTCTATTACTTCAAAATCAGCCAGCGCGCTCGCTCCCTCAATATCCATGGTCACTTCCTGCAGCCGCCCCATGGGGAAAATCTTCTGTTGATTGGCCATCCTTAGCTGAATCAGAAACCATTGCAGCGCATGTCTCCCCATCCATTCCCAAGTCTCCTTCAGTAGGATGTTCACGTCTAACTCTAGGTCCAAAATAACTTGATCCATCTCATATTCTCCTATCTGCACGGTCAGTCTCATCTCACGTCCTGTCCTTGTTTTATGCTTGCCAATATTTTGTACTACATGCGGCTCACCCGAAGTCGTTCCAGTGCATCTATTGATGAGCTATTGTAACCCTTTCACAGCCTTATTCTTGTGCAGTAACTTCATACAGGTCTCCAAGAAATTTGTGAGCAGAGAGGGGTCCATCTCCTGCTCGGGCTTATCCTTGCTTCCTGAGGTGGAGGCCTCAATACATCTCTTCTTAGCTTCCATGAAGGTTTCACGTGCAAAATCCAAATCAAACTCAACCTCCTTCATTGGAGCTTTGCGAACCCATGTGCTATCTTCTGGTTGTTTCCCCTTGTCATCTCCTATCATGATTCCACTTCTAAGCACTATATTTACATTGGGATCCTCTTCGCATGGCTCAGACCTCATCATCTATAGGTTCTAAGTCAGTAGAGGTGGTAGCGCCCCTTTGTCACGTATCCTAGCTATCAGCATAGGACAACCTTCCTTTTTATGATCAAACAGTGTGCAATACTTGCATGACGAACACGTTGGATTAGCGCAATCACGAGCATAGTGTCATGGTCTTCCAAAATTGTAGTAAATCAACTATCCTTGACCTCTACCAAGTCCTCCTCCACCTCAGCCTCTTCTAGACCCATAAAATCTTGTCCGCACCATACCTGCGCTCTAGTGAGGGGGCCGAGTTTCGGTCTGAACCCTTTAGGCAGGATTTCTATCCATCATCAATTCATAGCTCCTTCAAGTATGCTCATGATGCCCTACCAACCTACAAAAGTTGCAGAACAGTTGTTGCAGTGTCTACACAAACTTATGTAGAAATTGATAGTCATTTGTGGCATTTTTTCTGGCTACCTGACAAATAGCACAGAATAATGCAGGCCCCGCACTACGTCCTACTTGAGCTTCTGGCCTTAAAGGCATTGGTCCCCCTACTGCAATATAGTTCACAAAGATCAAGAAATGGTCCTTGTCATGCCCCTGAATCTTTCATTTTAAGCACCATACCTCCTTGCGCACCTCTGGTAGAACCATCCTATCCTACTTCAAACTTTGCATCTCAAGGCACAGATTCTTCAACTATGCATGGATATGCTAAAATCCTAGATTTGGATCTTGCATCGGAGTTTCATGTAGTCTCATGAAAACCTCTAAGGCCTCCACCTGAGTGGTTATCTTCTTCCACGATAGTGTAGCCCTTAAGTGTGGTAGTAACGAAGCCACAAACCACTCGTGATGTTGTCCATCTATCAAATTCATGTTGGCTTCACGTATTGTACACTTCAACCTCTCATCTAATTCCCAAGGCTTATTTCCTGCTTGCATTGCGATTTCTTTGAATCCCACAAGCAACTGCTCCTCAGATTTAGGCCTACTGAATTCTTTATTTAGTGATGTCTAGATTTTTGCCACTTCAGCATTCGAGTTATCGTTAGAGTACTTAATATACCAGGTTAGCGCGCAATCTTGCAGAGCACTAACTAGTGTCACCTTATTTATATGATCATCTGTAACACCTTGAGCTTCCCATATAACCCCCACAACAAACAAGAATTGGTTCGGGTCCTTATTTCCCAAGCCTTTGAGCAAAGGAAACTTCACTGTATTTTCCATACCAAACTATGGTGGAGGTGGAGGTGGTACGGGTGAAGTTGGAGGCGATGTTGGTGAGGTTGGAGGTGGTGTGGGTGGAGGTGGTATTCACAGGAATCCTTGTCTTATTAACTGAATAACACTTTGTAGAGAAACCTTCGTTATTTCTTCCTCGTCACCTACAGACCCCTTTTCATTCATTTCTATAAGTTTTTCCACTTCGCATAGTCCCGAACATCAAGGTAGCTGCATAACCCATTTTTCACACAATAGCATTTTAATCCCGGCATTCAAAGATTTTACGTACTTACTTCGTGGTCCTTTGAAAAAGCGTTGCTCCGCCTCGCTGTAGCTAACTAAGGTGTCAACTATGAATTCAGTCACAAATCCTCCTATGCTGCAATCAAGCCAATGATCGACAGAGTAGGTGATCTTATCTTTTGATGCTTCCAATTTTTGTATTAGCTCCAGGGTCCACACAATAGGACAATTAAGTTTCCACCTTCCTTGGCTATCGGCTAGCTTTGTGGTCCACTCGTATAGCTCAATAGGTAAGGACATAAAAATATCTCGTGGATCTCTGTATACATGTATCTGTCCAAACATTATTCCTTTGTCAGTCACTAGTTTTTGTTCTCCTGTGCCACAAATTTGTGGATCTTCCTATCCAACCAGTCTTTGATCTCCTTGTTAGTTGGATTCCAGTGATACGACATCACACATCTCTTATGAAAATTTTGGTCCCAACAATGGAACCATTTGTTGGCTTGAGGGGGTCTGACCCAGGTTCAACATTAATTAGCCAAAAAAGTCCCTACACTACTGGCCCTTTCAGCATTAGCTCGCGAAGTGTGGAACAAAATCTCACTCGAAGCAGTATGGGGGGATGCAAGAACCAAGTTTCTGCACCCTAAGATGGTTGTGATGTCATTTGATTCCATCTATCCCTACCTTCACGTAGGTTGCTTCAATTTAGGGCTTTTAAGACGAGCCCTTTAGTCTATCCTTTAATACCTCCATGAAAGGATATTATCAAACTTTGCGCAGCCCGAGCCTGTTGCCTAGGTACTTTCGTGCAGCTAAGGTAGCGAGCCATATAAATTCCCCAATTAATCTAAGTGACTTGCTTATCTTATCAAACAATTATAGTTAACACCACGTAAACAGATATTTGTAATTGTGTTCAATTATTAAATGTAATTGTGGTCATTCGCACATCATATAAGCATAATAAAGGAAATTCATACATAAAATATCCAAATGCATCAACAGAACAAAGAAAAAGAAATTGTAGAATATCTCTCTTTATTAATATCTTCCAAGTGTTTACAGACTTTGTCCACCCTGCACACATAGCTGCAGGGGTCTGCACACTCAACTGCAGAGCCTCTACCTACGCTACAACCTAAGACTTAGAATTCTTATTTCAGAGCTATGACCCTCTTACATATTCATCATTCTCTGTCTCTAAAAATACTTAGAGCTTAGCTTTTTTATACAATCCCATGGTCCATAGACCATGGATAGATCTCTTATAGGCGACTTTATTTTACAAAACAAAGGGCAGACTACCCTTTATGAAACATAACACTTTCGCGCTCTGTGACCACAAAATGCGGAGTCTTTACAATTATATTACAAAATTATACTCGAACATGAGATTTTAGCCCCAAAAATGCCCTTGGGAGGTCCCGCTCCAACAATAGAGTTTTCAGAAACTATATCTATTAAATTAAAACATTTGGAAGGATCCGTTTGTGAAAATTTTTCGACTTGGGAGACTACAACATTATCTACAAAGAGATACCTCTTAGCATTAAAGGATCCTAAAGAGGACTCGGCTGAGTAATTTCCGATGATATTATCACTGAAAGCAATAGGTTTGTTGCTTCCTTCGAGGTTGGTGACCGTGTATTTCATGAATTTCTCTTGGTCTACCCTGATTTGGTTAAGTTTACCATTATGTGGCAACCAGATGTGAGACCAATCAGTTTTTAAATAACTGTGCAACTTTTCAGACCAATCCCCACCGAGAATTAAACCATAAAATTTAGGGATATCAACCAACAAAATATCAAATATTTGTGAAACTTTTTTATTAGAGGAAAGCCTAATTGAAATTGATGCTATTTCTCCAAGCACCTTGACTTTTGTCCTATCTAGCTGAACTATGTACACTATAGATTTTTGAGGTGTAATGTTCAATTTGGTACCCACAACCCTTTGAATTACATTTGAGGAGGGTCCTGAATCAACAAGTGTTACAGAACATCTTGTCACTGTCCCTGTACTCTCTGTTCCTTGATCCTAGAGGATCTCTACAATGAACCCTGCATGCTTTGCCTTCATGAAGAAATTCCCATTATGTCCCTCTTCATGAGCAGGTCATTTCCCTTTTGCATCATTTCCCATGAAATTTCTGTTTTTCTCAGTTTACAAGGCCGATGCTAATTACCTTTGTCTCCCCCCCATGCCGATGTGCAGAGATTAGCACTATTCCACATGCCGACCAGTGCGACTGAGCTATGTTCCAGTCCCACCAGTCTTGTTATGGAAATTTTTAAATTAGAGCCGAAGATTCTAGCTCTAGAAGCTCCGTAATAGAAGTCTGGTAAATGGTTTGGCTGGATATGGTCAAGGATGATAGTTTGGGCTCCTTTCCCCTATAATGATGGAACTACCTCAAGGGATAAGTCCTTCTCCCAAGAGAAGAGGATCCATTTCCCATCCATATTTCCTATATAAACCCCGCTTCTTCCCAAGCAAAAACTAGTTGCAGTTAGAGTGTTGGCTAAGTGTGAGTATACTATTTTGATTAAACAAGAAAAATATTACTAGTTGCAGCCACCTAGTTTTTTGAGGGAGAAGTGTGTTTGGTTTGGAGTGAAGCATAAAGGGAAGATCCTTTAAAACTATTGTTGTTTGAAGCCATCATGGAGTTCTAGAAAAAGAGTGTGGGAACTCGGTTTTGTCAGAGGAAGATTGCGACATCAAGACGAATGGTTGTAATCTCTCTTTGATATTAATATATGCAACTATCAATTTATTTCCTACATGTTTTGTAATATTACATATCCATGTCTTAATGCTTCTTGACTCATTAAGTAGGTTGAATTGCAATTTCTCTATTATTATGTTTGTGTTCTTTTGTTGTTTACTTGTTTTAGGAACTTGAAGAAGGAAGCGAGAGATTGCTGGAGCGAGCAAGCAAGGACATCATCAAACAGGAAAAATGACCAAGAGGTAGGCCCTCTTCATTGATTCTAACCTAAGGAAATCTTCCATAGAATGTACCTATTGTGGCTAGACACGTTATCGGGCTAGAGGAATTTGTTCGTATCCGCACTTATAATTTTACTTCACCACAAATTGGTGACTCCGCTGAGGAGATCCCATATTTTGTTTGTTTTGAATTTCATGATTCGTGAGAACTTTGCGAGTTTCACATTTTCCCTTTGGTTTATTTCTTTTCTCCTGCTTATTGGCCTAAGTCTAAAATTCATAGTAGCAGATCTGGTCCTTGTTTTGATTTTTTTTTTTCCTTAGTTTCCTCAACCAGCGCATTTAATCCACTCACAGTCATGCTGACCAACGCGAATTGCATAGGAACAGTCACGTCGAACACCCTTTAGTGATTGTTGTCAGTTAGGAAGTTGCGTCGATGCCTGTAAGTGAAGATTAGGGCTCGACCCCAATCTTGGCTAGTGTGCTCTGCTCTTATGTTTTTGACCCTGTGAGCCTTTTTTACTGTTTTCTCCCTGATTAGGAAGCTACTTTTCATTTGGTTTTTGCTTGCTTGTTGGTGTTAGTGTAAGTATCTGCATACTTCCATCAAGGATCAAATTTTCTCTTTTCATTTTCATTTTAGGTGGCTCATACTGAAAATTCTTGCATCATGTGATCAGGTCATGTCAAATTGATCCACTGATGGTTGTCTTCTCTTCATAAAATCTAATTTCTCCCTCATAGAGTATACTTGCTGACCCTTCTTCAGGTTGTCTTCAGTTATGGTTTCATGGTCAATTTGCAATTATGCTTTCATTAGGTCATAGGGCATGTTTCATTAGGTCTTAGGGTTTCATTACCAAGGTCAAGAGCATGATTTAAAAGTGTAAATAAAGGGAAGAAAGGGTATGAGGAGGATAAATAAGTCAAGTATGATGGCTAGTAAGTCATAGCCATTATATAATTATCTTTTAAGCTAATGTAATTTTCACCTCAAAAACATTTTTTTGAGGTGAAAACAGAATATTTTGAGTTAATTTGTTTTTCTTATGTAATTTTAAGTTACTTTATGTAATAAATGATCCCGGCTGCACCAAATCATCTCTCCTTGTTGTAAGAAAAATAAAAACTGCAAAAATCAGTTCAAGTTGAGAATTATCCACCTAAAAAGAAACAAAGAAGGAAAGGCATTAAAAATAGAGTTTTGAAAAAGGTCAAGAAACATTAAAAAGTAGGTTTGACAAGTGAAAAATCAAAATTCACTCTTATATAAGGTCTCACATTTCATTTTCAAAGTCATCATTCTCATTTGGCAAGCAAGGAGTCAAAAAGTGAGGAAAAGAGAAAGGTTGAGTGAGTTTTGGGCAAAGGAGAAGTGGTGTTGCATGTTTGGAGCAGTGGTGAAGTGGCGTTGTGCTTCTACAATCTGGCACTGCGCGTCTGGAGGTTTCCACAGTGCAATTTTACACTGCACTTCACGTTGAGAGGTGGCACTACACGTCTGTGAGTTGGTGCTACACGTTGAGCAGAAGGACTAGAAAGGCCTCAAATTTCATAAAAACTTCCCAAGACGCCCTCTCTTCCTTCATACAAGTAAGATTTCCTCCCATATTACATTGTTGGTTTGCAATCAAACTTTTAAACATAATTCCCCATGGCAAATGTGAAACCCTAAATTCTCCCTTGGTTACGCCTAAACCCTAAACCCCAATTTTTCGTCCTATCACCTATCACTAAAACTCTAAACTCTTTCCCTATATCATTGCATAACATCCACATCACTTTATCCCTCTTCCCAAACAACAATATCTCAAACAAACCAAGCCCTCCCTCTCATTTTTATGACTCATACCCTCCCCTTCATTTTCTAAGCTCACCAAGCACCTCAAAATATCATCTCCCATTCCCTTATTCCTAATCTCTCTTGCTCACTTCCTTCATACAACAGTGCACAGCCTCAAAATTTGTAAACATGGACAGAGAAGGCAAAGACTATGACAAGGAGGAAAACACCGACAGTGATAGTTGAACAAATAGACCTAGGCATCAGAGAAAACCACACAAGGGAGGTAGAATTATCAGGGAAGATCCATCAAACCTCAGAGCATTGCAGGCCTCTCAGTTGGCTATCACTTGTTTCAAACATCTTGGGTGCTATGAGTTCTATGAGCAAGTAGAGAGAGTTCAACACCACCCTGAGCTCACCAAGCTTTTTGTAGCCAATCTTTAGGACAACAAGTGACTCTTATTGGGGTGACATTCACAGTCTCACCCTCCATCATTGCAGATGCAACCAGGATTCCAAATGTAGGGGAGAAGTGTTACAAGACACAGGACTTGGAGGAACACTATTATGAGCCTTATATCAAACCCAGGTACAGAAACGAGGCAAAAAGGCTTTTTCCTTTCAGATTCCTTGAAGACAAGTATGATCCCATGATGAAAATCATCATGAAATATTTCACTTGTGAGGGAATTTTTCTAGGCTATACACCTATCACATCATGCTTCTCATGCATTTTACCAAGGTGAGGATGTTAAACCTCCCTTATTTCTTGTTCGAGAATATTGAGAATATGGCCCATTTTGTGCAGAAAAAGCCATACCCTCAGCAGATGAGTAGTCTCTATCATTATTCCCTTATCAAGATGATTTTGCTTCATCATCTTAGCGTCCTCAACATCTATTGGGAGACATTTATTTCTCATGACATTTTTAGGGGTCCTCAAATTCCTCCACCAGTTTCTCAAGAATCAGGGGGACCTTCTAGTAGTGCTTAGGTGAAAACAGGTTAGGAGGCCAAAGAGGCTAGAGCTACTAAGGTGCCTAAGGCTTACATGACATATTAGAGGGGCACAAGGAGATTGTTTGCAGCTGATAGGCAAGTGTTTGCTCCATGGGATGTGGATGGGACCTTTCCTTCTTCATCAACCCATAGCCAAATGCTTGCTCCATAGGATGTGGAAGGGGCTTTGCCTTCTTCATCAACATAGCAGGTACAGGTGTAACAACTACACAAAGGGAAGGAAAAGATGTCAGAGGAAAGTTTTTATGATGAGGAGAAAGAGAGGGAATTTGATTTGACAGAGCATGATAAGATGGAACAGCATTATACTCATCATGGTGTGGAAATAATTGACTTAGAGGCTCAGGATGAAGAAAAAATTAAGGACATCATCATACAAGAAAATGAGGCTCAAGTCAAAGATTTTATGGACAATTTGGAGAGGGCCAAGTATGTCATCACATATTTGGAACAAGAGGATAAGTAGTTGAGTGACACGCAGGTCCTCATGGAGTTGGAAATTCTCAAGGTAAAATGGCAGGGTGACAAGGAGGCACAGGTCACTTTGACTCCTATTAAGAAGGAAATTGAGGATGATAGAGAGACTTGGCTCGAGAGGGTCAATTTTAACCTAGAGAAGTTGTTTCAAAAGTTCAATAGGGATAAACATATGATCAGACACATGGCCTACCAATACAGAACTCGAAACAAAATTTGCAACATGAGGGTCAAAAAGATGAAAGCTAGGCTAAGGCAGGATCTAAAAGTAAAAAAGGAGGAGGATAGGCTTAGGTTTCTTGCTAAAGCTTCCTTGTCTCATCAAGATACTTGATTATGGTGCTTCTCACCAATTTTTGTCAAGTTTGGAAGAGTTGTTGTCATTTGCAATTTTTGAAATTTTAAACACAGAAAGTCAAGCTCAACGTCCAGCGCCACTGGCACTGCACTTTTCCTAGGGGCACCCAATGCATAAATGGATTGGATTTTTGGATTAAGAGTGATAAATAAATGCACCCTGTGGATTTGCTAAGTTTTTGGGGTAGAAATGATCCACCAAAAGGTAAAACAAAACCTTAAAAATGACCTTTCTGCCACTTTTTGGACAGACAGAAGAATTCTTGGGAGAATCCACGTTTGAGGGGTCAAATGAGCTTAAAATGAAGAAATTATAGGTGTTTTGGAAAGTAGACTTGAAGACCTTTCCAATGAGCTATCATGAACTCACTTTGTATGCCGGGAAGGCTTCCAGAAAGGACATGAAAGTGGCACTGCGCATTGGGCTAGTGGCGCTTGCACGTATTGCACATTTTGAACAGGATGGCTAATTTTCTATGTTTCGACTGTGTTCATGGATTTTCTCCCATGGAAGATGTTTTATTGATGTCAATGATGACATGGCTTGTAAATATGATAGATAATCAGTAGTAGAGGATAGATTCATTGCATTAAAAGTCAATTTGAGCTCAAATGAATCAGTTTTTCACTTTTAGAGGCAAGTTGTTAAGATGCCTATACTCCTGTTTCTTGTTTAGTGTTGGTTATATTAACTCTTCATCTTAGGGATTCGACCCTTGAGGGTGGGAGAGGTTGAAACAATGCCTATATAATCTTCTTCTTTCTCATTGTAAAGGGTTGGACTCAGCTGGATGCTCATACCTTGACTATACATCATTTTGCAGCAATTTAGCAGGAGATTAATAAGAATTGCAACTATTTTTCTGGGATCCATGTGGTATGGAGTTTTAGTACATTTTATTCTCTTTTGATAATATGTTGGTATGTTTTGTGTATTTTTTTTATCATTTCATTTCTTCTAAGTGAATGTTTTCAAGTTGATAGGCAAAATTCATTACATCACTGCTCTGCTTTGGGAAAATATTCACCATTATATGTTTTCTATAGTTTGGGATGGATCCATGGTAAATCACATGCTCTTCCTAACCTCTCACCAGTCTTAAACACCTCACCCATCAAGCCCTAGAGTTCTAAAACTTATGCCTACCTTGCCCCATTAAACACCCTGCAATTTTGACCTAATTCCCTAGACCTAAACTGTCCAGCTCCTCCTGATACAGCAAAAGCCCTTCAAAATACAATAAAAAATTTGTGCTAATATACCTAGCCTAAAATCCTTTTCCTGATCCAATCATGTTGGCTGAGATCCTTACGGAGAGAACCCTCTCCCAGCCTAGTAGGGCTAGCTACTTGGCTAAGCATGGTTTGTGGTTACCTTGCCATTGCCTTCCTTCAGCCTAAGGTTCAATCTAGGTGATAACAGTTGGATTGTCATCTTGCTATTTGATTGATTGAGTCATTGAGTGGTCAGCGACACTAAGGCATCTAGTTATTCACCCATCAACAACTTGTGGAATAATCAAGTTCGGGTGTGGGTGTGTTTGCTCCTTGCATTTGTTTTTTGGTCCTTTTAAGACTTTGACCTCTTTTTACACAAGTTTTAGAAAGGTTTCATTTACTAGCATGAACGTCCTTTTCCAGCATAGATTACATTGTTGGTCTTATGTTTGGTAAATTCGGTGTTTCATTGATCTGAATGAACTTCTCTTTTGATGTTTTCATCTTCTGAAAGAGCTCATAGTCTCGAAAAAAATTTCATTGAAAGATTGTATGCGAAAAGTTTGTTTCGTTGTTTCATGAGAAAGTATGGAATTCTAGCTTGATTGCATAATTATGTTTTTAATCCCTTAGAAACTAGAATTTCATCAGCATTTGAAAAAGGAAGCTATTTTTTTTCATTTTTAAAGGATTGATAAATAAGTGTTTTTCATTAAATTAGGAATTGGAATGCATTTTTCATTAGTTTATTTTTTGAAAAAGTGAAGTAGTGAAAGATCATTTCGTTTTAGTTGCTTGATTGTTTGCATTTGATTGAGTAGTTTCTACCCTCTCTAGTGTAGACATTTCATCGAATTGAAAGGGTCTTGTCCCATTTAGTTCCATTTTAGGTTTTTCGAGTAGCACCACTAAGACCTGAAAACTGAAACTTAAATCAAGATCAACTCTAAAATATATTCAATTAACCTAAGGTGGATTTGACATTAACGATCATATCTAGAAGGTCTAGGCTAGAGACGTGTTCTGACATCTTTAAACCTAGCATCTCTCATTAGCTTCGGCATTAGACAACGCTAGCATGGATTTGTGCTCCCCATACCATCGAGTATATAATAGGAGATCCCACTAGTCTGCAATCTTTTTATCCTTAGGAAGCTGAGCTAGCTACCTTGCGAACGTGATACACTAAACACAACATTCGGGGAGATTTCCTGCTCGTACTTCTTGGTTCGCTAGGAGGTATTCTGCAGTTCACAGTTGCCATGTAATCCTATTTACCTAGATCATTCAGAGTAGTCATTTGATCTTTTTTACTCATTAAATTTAAAATATCATCTAAGCACTTGTCCTTTCGAGCTCATTTCCAATCGAAAGTGATAGAGTCATATTTGTTTCTTTCTTGACTCTTAAAAAAGAAAGAACATCAGTCTTTTATGCATCTTAATAATTGATTGCCCATGATCCAAAACATCTTGTTATTCTTTTTGACTAAAAAGACTAACATCCTGTTAGTCTTGTTGACTAAGTCAAGGTCATCGTGGCTGAACCATCGTGTTCACCCAATTCCTCTTCCTCTTCTTCATCTAAAAGATTTTTTGAGGAACCATTTCCTGAGTTATTAGCGTCACTTGAGAATCAAAATGTTGAACTTGCAATTGTTTTGAGTGTTCAACCTTTGACATCTCATCCTTTGCCTACTTTTGATTCAGGGTCATCTGCTAATCTTGGCCCAGAACCTCTGGATAATCTCGTTCGAACTCCAAAGAACTTGTCGACCGCTAACTATCAGCTTGGACTAGTTATCTATCCCTCGAACCCTCCATTTGATGCTATTGAGATATCACCTCAGTGTCCTTACAGTCCGTACGACCAGCCGAGAGTTTCTTTGGAACTATCCCCTAGTACACATTTGGCTATTCGTTGTCGTTTGTTTTCAATCATGGAACCTGAAGCTGATGCTTAAGTCACTTCTCTAGATGAGTCTGAAGTTTCTACTCCACACATATTTGAGAGAGAAGAATTGCAATTGCAGTTTCCTCTTGAGTGTTCCCCTTATTCAGAAGGTATTCCAACCATATTTCCACTTGGCTATGTGTCTTTGGGACACTTAGTTTCAGGCACACCTAGTGCCTCATCACTCTACCATAATCCTGTTTGGGAGTCAGGCATCAGGCCCACATCAGGTTCATTCATCACAAACCTGAACTCCCAACCTATGATTACTTCAGTCCTGATGCAACCCACCATCCCAAATACTCTTGTATCATCGATCCCAATTACACGTCAGTCAAAACCGATGATTTAAAATATTGTCTCTGATAGTTCTTCTGTCCCATTAGTCAGTGGCCATACTATGCCACCGCTTGGGGGGAAGAACCTGAATGTCTCGATGGTGTCAGGTGCCAATAATTTGAGCAGCTCACAAGCTCACATGCTTGGTATAAACCAACCCTCTTCTGGTATTATTTATAACCCTGTTGACCCTACTGGATTAAGCAATGTCCAGTACCAACAAGTTCATAATCCCATTGGTCCATCTAAATCAAACAATGTGCAGTATCAGCAGCCCTATAGGGCTCAGATCCAATACCAAAATCTGTACGTCCCATATGGTTCTCAAGGATTGGTTAATCAACCTTACACCCTCCAATCTAGGCAGTACATCCACCTTGGCTATGGCCAGATTCAGTGCAGTAATTTCACGGGCACTGTTCAAGTACCCTTCCAACAACAAGGACAACCTTTACAACAACCAGGGAAGCCTTTGTTACTGCAAGGGAAACCTTTGTTGCATCAAGGTTTTTCCACACAACAACAAGGAAAGACTATCCTGTAGCAAGGTCACCTGTACAACCATAAGGTCAATCCTTCCAACAGTTGTAGAAAGCCGCTCAATAGTAGATGAAACATGCTCTAAATATGATCCAGGAGGATTCTATTGATTCAATGCATAGGTGTTCAAGTGTCGTCATCAGTGTTCAATGTCATTGTCAATTCAGTTCAACTTCAACAGTATTGGTTATAGATCAGGTTGTTCAGGTAATGTTTATGGTTTTGTATGGAGTTCAGTTGATATCAGTTTGTGCTTGGCTGTCGACTTATGTTCTTCGACAGTTCCGCTAGGATTGCTTGACAACATGTTTTGTCATTCGCCTCATAGGATTTGGTGTCGACACGGGTTTTGTTGTACACTCGCAGGTTGATCATTTACGAGGATGTCGTTCGTTGCAGGGGTTCTATATGGTTTGTCATCAGGGACGTCGTCACAAATGTCACTTTGTCAATGACATGTACTTGGTGACTGTCACTTTGTGACATTTGGGACAAATGGGTTTTCCTCTATTTTTATGTAAAGTCCTAAAACCATAATCTAAGTCCTAAAACCAAATGTCCATAATCCTATATCCAAACCTAACCCTAAACTCTAATAACCTAGTCCAAACCATCACATTATTAATATAAAACCTAAAACCAAAAACTTTGGTATTAGCTCTTGGGCTATGTTGTATTAATACAATTCAAAACATTACAATATAAATTAAACAAATAGTCCTTAACTGCATGCTTAGACCGTAGTGGAACCATGGTATATGTGATCAGCGACAAGGTAATCGAAGCATCAAGCTAAGACGCCAATCCTAAGTTGCTGACAGTAACCACATCGGAGGTCTAAGCATGTGAATGCTACAATGATAAACAGTTAGGGTCTTTGGAACCCCAGAGGTGATCGTAACCATGTCGAAATCACTTACATGTAATATGGTGGATGATCCGTCAAAGTTATTAAACCGTGGAGGTTAACCGCCAATGGGAACTATGGTATGAAACATGTGAACGTGCATAGACCACCAGCTCAAAAATTGTCAGTAGAATCGCTCGTGCCTAAACCATGGGTTCGGTCACCACTCACATGAGTTGTCCAACCTCCGCCCAATTAAAATTGACCGCAAATGGTTTCAAGGTTTATCCAAAGTTTATTTTGGGTTTTATTTGGTTTTGTGTCAAACAAACTAATTCAGGGACCAAGCAACCCAGCCTAGGTGTCTCCTAACCACGGGACAGAGCTTCAAACTTGATCAGAAGTAACTAAATGCATCTACAAACCAGCCCAATGAGGCTTTCATGAACCGAGAGGCCTATAAAGGTAGTTTTACTTCATTGATGAAGGAGAGTGGTTTTTGACTTTTTGCTTGTAGATTCTGGGGATCATAGGTAGTTTTGTTTTCAGTGTTACGGGAGCATCTGGAGTCAAAATTAGGAACTATAAGAGGTGTTGGAAATTTGGTTCAGAGGGCTATCTGATCATAGTGATCAGAAGTGCATGCATGTACATTCAGACTGATCAAATCTATGTGTAATCAACACCTTCTTCTCATTCATAATAAAAACGGTCACCCATCTTAAAAGTGGACCCGGAGACGTTGTCCATTAGGGAAGAACTCTATCATCAATTTTCTTGTTTGGTATCACTATTTTTTTACTGTTTTCACTTCTATTATGCATCATTTATATGTTTAATTAGTTGTCGTAAAGTATTCTTATTAAGAAGTTTTCCTCGATTTCCATGCTTTGAGCTAACATTCAATTCATTAATGGTTAATCATCTCTACATCAGGTTTTAGTTTATGATCATTTCATATCATATAATTTGGTATCAGAGCAGGTTGCATTTGTAGAATTTGCCATTGAACATTAACCAGGTCAAAGTCTCAACGAGGAGAAGGAATCCTTGAGCAGATTGATCCAGAGATTGGAAAGCAATGAGTCAATCATAAATCGACCATGTCAGGACCTGATGCAAGTGAAAACACTGAAACTAAGATGAGTGAAGAACAATTTCAGCAAGCATTCTTGACTATGCAGCAGATGTTGGGATAATTATATGAAGACAAGAAGGCGAGAAATGCAACTTCTTCTTCAAAGCCATCAAAGAAGGACAAAGGTAAAGGGAAGACTGATAAACCACCTTCACCTCCATCATCTCCATCATCCTCTTCTTATTCTTCTTCTTCTTCCAGTGCAGAATCTGAAATGGAAAAGAAACCTAAGAAAACATCTCTTTTGAAACTTGATGTGAAATTTGAGTTACCTATTTACGATGGTGAAATGAATCCTGAAAAGTTAGATAACTTGTTAAAGGAGTTAGAAGTGTATTGTCACATTCAGAACATTTCTAGCGATAAATCTAAAATTTAGTTAGCTACACTTAGAATGGGGGGAACAACTTTAATCTGGTGGGAAGTAAAACTCAGCTAGATGTAAAGTGTAAAGGAAAAGTCATCTCTTCATGGTCTAAGTTTTTAAAAGCTCTTAGGAAACAATTGTATCCTTTAGGATATATGCATAAAGTTGTTATTGATTGGCAACATCTGAGGCAAGGTAAAGGGAAGAGTGTTTAGTCTTGATTATTGATGTTTAATCTTGATTATTTTGATGAGGTGTGTGTTTAGGCCATACATATTGAATGAGGGGGCAGACCATTCAAGTTTTCATCGCATTCATCCAAAGAGTTGGAAACCAAAGATTCTAGTGACAGTAAGGGGAAGAACAATTTGAAGAGAAAGAAATCAATGATCGTTCGAAAGGAAAGATGTTGGGTAGCGGAGGCCCAACAAAATAGTTTTGGGGCTTAAAGCTCATAATTTAGGGTAATGATATTGTAAAAGTTCTGCGAAGCGTGCGGAGCACGAACTGTAATAGTTCGAGTCAAAGGGTTGTCCGCCCGAAAAATAATAGAAAATAATAGAAAGTGAGTCGACCTGCCCATGGTCCGTGGACCATGGGAATGTATAAATAGAGCAAGGCTCTAAATGTAAAAGGTAGCTTTTTGGAAGGAATCTAATGTATTATGGGTTTTTGAGGGTAATACCCACTCTGGGTCTGGAAGTCTGAGTCTTGGGTCGTAGTAGGAGATAGAGGCTCTGCAGCTATGTGCGCAAAGGCCTGGTAGAGTCTGCAGCTGTGTGCGTAGACCCCTATAGCTGTGTGTGCAGGGCAGGAAGTGGACTGTACTAAAACAAAGGCATTAATAAAGATAAGTTGGTTTTTAAATATTGTGAATCTTGTTATAATCTAGTTTATGCATATGTTATGATCTATATGCTTATGTTTATGTTTTGAGTTCATGAAAATCTGTAAGATTTCTGGGTGCACACACTGGATATAACTGTTAAATGCTTGATTAAAGAGCTTAAGGATTATATCAGCTCTATAAACACATGCATTAATAATAAAGCACATCGGCATGGATCTATGCGAAAGCCAGATAGCAGTGTAGAGTGGCGTAGATCGGTTCGCGACCCCTCTAGACCACATCTAGACATCCCAAGGGTGCGAAAACCTAGTTCCAACATCCTCCCCTACTACCTCGAGTGATACTTTAGTCCGCACTCCGCGGACTGTTTCCGAAAGGGCCGGTAGTGTGGGATTTATTTGGCTAAAACACTTTCGAACCTGGGTCAGGCCCCAACAAGCTAAGAAATGGTTCCATTGTCGGGACTGGGATCTACCTAAGGGATGTCTAATGTCAGAATAGGGGAATCCTACGAAGAAAGGGATTGAAGATTGGTTGGATTAGAAGTTGTACGAGTTCATGGTTGGCCTTAGCATGCCCTTTGCCAAACCAGAAGTTTAACATGGCAAGCGTGATCAAGTTGCCTGTATTCAAAGGAGTAGGAAGCGAATATCCATAATAGTTTTGGTTCATAGTAAGGGCAATGTGGGAGGCGCACGGAGTTACAGATGATAACATTAAAAAGGCTACCTTGGTAAGTGTGTTGTAGGATTGCGCATTGGCTTGGTATATCACCCAAATGTTGTAATAGCGGAGATCCAGGATGCATTGAAAAAAGAGTTTAGCCAGCTGAAATCAAAGACATAGTTGATCATAGGGATCAAGGAGATCGTGATGGTGCCTAGTGAAACCCTTTTGGACCTGGATCAGAGAATAAAGAGTACGATCCTAGAGGCTAATATGACATTAACAGATGCACAGCACCGCGCGTGCTTTGTGGCATCTTTGATGCCACATTTGAGGATGGCGTTGTCACAGCAGAAGATCTTGACCTAGGCTGAAGCATTAGAAATAGCGATGAGGTTGCATGAGACTCCAATACAAGATCCTAGGTTGGGAGTTCAGTAGATCCATGTGCAACTACAAAACCTATGCTTGGAATGCAAAGTTTGAAATAGGAGAAGGTGCCCCAGCCAGAGGCGCATGACGAAGTGTGGCGCATAAAATGTAGAAGCCAAGGCCATGATAAGGATCACTGTCTGGCATTTGCGAACTATTTGGCAGGGGGGACAAATGATGTTGTGACCAAAGGCACAGGTGGGTCCAAGCACAACACCCTTGCTTTGGTGTGCGATTTGTCAGGTGGGAGGAAAGCACACCACAAAAAACTGTCATCTACTGCAAAAGTTTACCCAGACCCCCGAGCAACTATTTTACAATTTTTGTAGGTTGGTGGGCCATGATGAACGAGAATGTCATAGTTATGAATTGTTGATGGATTGAACACCCACCTACAGGATACAGACTGAGGCGCGAGGTCAGGATCCAATCACAACGATAGCACATAGTGGGTTCCAACGGCGAGGATGAGGATGGGGAGGAATGGGGCCAGGAAGGGGCCGCGGGCAGCTAATTTGTTATAACTGTGGAGGACCAGGGCACTACGCGCATGACTGTACCAACCCAACAACAATATTGTGCCCCTAATATGAACAGTTCGATCATGAAATGATAGATTGCCCCATGCTAATAGCGCATATACGTGAGAAAAGGACAACACATCCTACGCAGAATGTCCAAATGATGAGGTCTGAACTGCGCGAGGAAGACCCTAATGTGAACATGATGCTTAGAAGTGGCACGACCACTGGGAAAGACAAGGGGAAACTAACCGAGGAAGACCCAGGGATTTGCAAGACCCCTACAAAATATCCTGAGTTTGACTTGGAATGGGCGAAGAAGACATGTGTGGAAGCTAAGAAGAGCTTCGTGGCGGTCTCTACTTTAGGTAGTAAGGATCCACCCGAGCCAGAAATGGATCCCTCATTGCTAACTACCTTTTTAGGGACATGTATGAAGTAGCTATGTGACAATAAGTTAGTTAAAGGATTGCAAGAGTTGATAACTCGGTGCGCAAGGTCGCATGAACCTCGCATGGTCTGGAAACTAGGAAAACATGCTTTGTGCACTGGAAGGGAAATGCGATTAACGACGTATATTAGCAACTATGAGATGGATCAGATCATTCTAGAATTAGGCTCAGATGCAAATGTGCTACCTAAACTAACATGGGAATGCATGGGCAGGCCCACATTACAATGTTCTCCTATTCAATTACAAATGGCAAACCAACAAAAGATCTTTCACATGGGGAGATTGCTAGGAGTCATGGTGGATATAGAAGGTGCGAGCACGCAAATGGACTTTGAGGTAATAGAAATTGTGGATGACAGTAACCCATATCTCGCATTTTTAGGGATAGTGTTGGCTTCTTTGGGCTTGACCTAGGTTCGAAAGAGTTATTTAGCCAAACAAATCCTATAGCTACTGGCCCTTTCGGTAATAGCCTATGGAGCACGGACTGAGGTCTCATTCGAGGTAGCAGGGGAGGGTGCTGGAACCACGTTTCCACACCCTTGGGATGTCTAAATGTGGTTTGTGAGGGTCGCGCGCCATTCTGCAGCCTTGCGCTGTGCAGATCTAGTTACCCTTATTGTGCTTATTACATAATAGATCAATTATTACTATTCTGATCTAGTTAGAGAAGTCTTTAAGAAAGCTATTATTATTTTTGGTTACTTTCACGCATAAAGAATAAACCCAGTTCACAAGTATTCAACAGTGGAAATGCATAGATCATAACAATTCAAAAAGAGCAAAGTCGCATTTAACACACAATTCAGAGTAAACTTATCTTTATTAATAGTCTTCACCAATACATCCAGATCCACTCTGCACACTCAACTATAGGGGTCCGCGCACACAATTGTGGACTTTCTAGGCCTCTGCACACACAACTGCAGAGCCTCTACCTACTACCTAACCCTCGAATCAGACTTACAAATGATTTTAGACTATCTTCTTTAAGATCCCATTACAGCTTATCTTCCAAAAGAACTACTTTTCCCTCATAGAGCTGCGCTCTATTTATACCATTTGTTGGCCCGCGATCCCTACCTGGGATGACTCTATTTACCTTACTTTTTATTATTTTCAAGCATACTACCCTTGGAATAAATCTATTATACTTTGTGCTCTGCATATTACGGAATTTTTAAAATATCTAAATCTTCTTGGGATTTCTTCCCCAAAACCCTTACGCAAGACCTATGCTACCCAACAGTCCCCCAACACAACCATGGTGACTCATCCCGAGTCACTCGTCGATGCAACTAGACGCTCTGCCTTGGCTTCGCAAGTTTCCTCCCTATGAGTGATAATCTTCATCTTGGTACTCCTTCCTTGTCTCCTGCAATGCTTCATCCGTCTCCTGCTTCAGTGTTTCTAACACATCTCACAACTGATGATGCTCATTCTGCTCTGATCGGTTAACACAGAACATCCCCTCCAAAAATTTTGGCACGAGTGGGGAAACTACCTACGGTGCTACCTGGTACTAGCGCAGCCATATCCTACCTTCACATCATCCCTTTGCATCATTCATTGCAGCCTGTGTTGCAATTTTGAAAGACCCTTACTACTGTCTGCAAGAGCCCAAATTTTGAGGGACATCAGAGGTGACTGATTAACTGTATATCTACTCGTGGTCACCATCTGTCCATCCTTTCATTGTTCTGTTGCAATGCGCCAGCCTGCCCCTAAGCGAGGCGACAACCTCTGGACCAATTCTACTTTGTGCTCCCTCTTTTCTAAGACATCTCCTACTAGTGATGTTGTAGCTATCACCCCCATACTCCTTAGAGAGTGCTGCCTCTCCATCGGCTAGATTACTACCTTCGGGCACATGTCTTGTGCATAGATAATGAACAGCTCCATTGGTGTTTTCGAACTGTAGGGCACCGAGTGGACTCCCTTTGGTAATTTATAAACCATGTGAAATTCAAATGTAGTGATTTACACTTGTTCCAGCTTGTGTAACCTTCCCGTGTGGAATATGTGGTCGTTCATTCCATATCGAGCTCGTACTATATCTCTTAATGTCCCGCCACCCACTCTGTTTTTCCATGTTGCTGACATCGTGTCATGAATAGTGATATCAATGGTCATCATTGTGATCAGCGCATCCGCATGAGCCACTTCATGCCACCGTGACCCTTGTGTGTGGTTAAATTCTTGAACACCATGGTACTCATGCATTTGTCCCCCAAGCTACTTTATCATCCCCCGCTCTCTTTCAACTGGTTGGAGCAGTGAGACTATCTTCTTGACAGCGAGTCAGGCGGTCGGCCCACCCGTGTAGAGCTTAAGGCGACTGCCATTCACTCTTCCTAAGAAGGGGTATCATTTGAGTTTATCCAGCTGAACCACGCCCCCATCGGTAACTTATTTGATGATGTAGGGTCCTAACCAGTGCATGCAGAGTTTACCTAGAAATTTGTCAAACTTACTGTCATACAACAATACTATATCATTCTCCTTGAAGGTGCACACCTTGATATGGCAGTCATGCCATGCTTTCTCGCACTATTTCTACACCTATTGATGGAATCTAGCTAGAAACCATTCCTCCTCCAATTCTTCTAGCTATGCAAGCCTCTCTTCCAATGCCCCATGATCTGCCATACCTATGATTGCCACAATCCGTAGACTAGGCACAATATATTCCATAGGCATAACGGACTACCGGCTGTAAACTAATTGAAATGGTGTTCGGCCTGTCAATTTCTTGCATGTAGTTCTGTATGCCCATAGCACAGTAGGAATGCACAAATCCCAATCATTTCATCGCACATTGCAAACTTTTGTCAACGCAGTCTCCAGAATTTTTTTGAATGCCTCAATGGTCCCATTCGCTTGTGGATGGTAAGATGTACTCTGTTGGTGATAGATCTAGAATTCCTCCATGAGTGCATTGATCATTTCATTCAAAAAATGTGTTCCCCTATCACTCATGAGAATTTTGGGGTAGCCCAACCTAGTCAGTACGTTCTCAAACAAGCATTTTTCTATTGTGGTAGCCATGCAATCTTTAACTGGTTGTGGCTCGGCCCATCGGGTAAAATATTAAGTCGCAATGATGATATAGTGCACGCTTGTCTTTCCTCATGGTTCGATAGGCCTGACGAACTTAATCGCCCATTTCTCAAATGGCTGTAGCGTCATCTATGGCTGAATTGGCATTTCGTCCCTTCGAAATGGCTTGCCCGTCCATTGACATACATCGTAGGCCCAAAAATATGCCTTAAAATCTTAATGTAGAGTGGGCCACCATAATCCAGCGCGAAAAATTTTCTGGGCTATGGTGCAGCCCGCATAATGTCTGCTAGCAACCCCTCCATGTGCTTTGGCCAAGACCTGTCCGCTCTCGATTTCAGGTATGTATCTATGCAATATTTCATCATTGCCCATCTTGTAGAGGTGCCTGCAATTATGATAAAATCTACTGTGTGTATCACCAATTCCTTCTTTTGCTGGACATAATAACCCTGTGGCATAGTGCCTGTAGTTAAAAAGTGGATTATATCTTCAAAGTGGCCATCTGCAATAAGCACAACATATAATTGAGCATCCGGGCGTCCTTCTAGATTTGTTGGTTCTTCACTAGTCTCAATTCGGGACAGATGATCAGGACCTACATTTAGACATCCCAACTTTACAACAACCTCAAAAGCATGTTCTTGAAACAACAACAACCATCGACAAATGCACCCCCCCAACATAGGCTTATTCACTAGGTACTTGAGTGCAAAGTGATCCATGTACATCTTAAAATCTCCTCGAGTAGATAGTGATGCAACTTCTAGAGCATGTATACCATTGCTAATCCCTCTCATTCAGTAATGGAGTAATTCTTCTCTGCCTTGTGTTAGTGTCAGTCTTTGCATCCTTTCTCCAATGATCAAACATGCTCTTACAAAGTGATTTTAAGGTGTCAAGGTCAATTTTTTTCATTTCCGTGAGTCTTCAAGCAAAAATTTGGTCACAAGGCATTCGGTCTAGGGTTTTATTTTTACCCTTGTCAAAGTTGTCCAAATGTCAGTCCATGTCACTATTCAGCTGAGTGTACCATCATTCAGAGAGTTTTCATTATCATTTCAAGTCCCATTGGGTCATTCTACACCTTGTTCATGCTTCAGTTGCGCCTAGGTAAGGTCATTTCCCTCTCCTAGGGTTTTGAAGGAAATTTCTCTTGGGCGGTCAAATCATCGGCAAAACTGGTATCCTGATGTTCATACACCTTCCCCTATCCTTACAGTACCTTATCAAACACTTCCCATCATTGAGATCCCCCAAATTCCTCATTTTTGCACAAACCCTAGTTTCTTGCTACAACTTGGCAATTTTCTAGGTTGGGCCTGTGTTTTTCCCTTTTGGACCTCTTCCACTCACTCAATTTCATAGATTCCACTTTCCCCTACTTCCTAACATCCCTCCTTACTTCCCAAAATTCCCTCAACAATTTATAAGTTCTCTATCCTCTTCATTTTGCTTCATTTCGACAAATCTCTTGTTCCACACATCGGGGTAGGTTTCACTCAAATGATGTTTCTGAGCAAGGAAAGATGAATTTGGGAAAAATGAGAGAGTTTTTTGTCCAAAACACACCAAGGAAGAAAAAAATCCTTCACTTTTTACACAGGTGTCATGGTTTTGGAGAAATCTCAAAAATATAGTTTTCTCGGGAGAATTGATGCACCTCTGAAGTGACCTTGGGAAATCAAATTTTCTCCTAGCTCAATTGGCCAAATGACTTGCTTGATGAGCTAAATGATAACTAGACATAAATATATTTCTAATGAGATATCATGAGCTCAATTTGGAGTTGAGGAAGGCATTCAAAATTTGACTGTAACAGCACTCTGCCTTGAGGCAGCCTCACTGGGCACCTTTTGGCCAGTCTTGGGAGATTTGTCGTTTGATAGGGCAAATGAACTCCAAATTGCAACATTCGGGTTGGGTTGGAAAGTAGACTCAAGAACCTTTCTAACGCGCTATCCTGCACCCAATTTGGACACTAGGAATGCCTCCAAAAGTTTCCTAGAAAAGAGCGCGATGCACAGAGAGAGTGCAGCGCACTGGGAGAGAGTTTCCAGTGTAAAATTTACACTAGCGCAACGCACACAGAGAGCGCGGCGCACAGGGAAAAAGGAGCTGAAATTGTGCCAAATCACCTCCAAATTTTTGTGAAGCCTATAAAATTGAAAGGTAGGCTCTTTGACATCATTTTTTCATCAAGTTTTATCGATGATATGATGGTTTATACCGATCTTTGAATGCAACCAAATGCATAAAATCAACCATAAGAAATCACCAAGAATCATGATGGCTAGGGTTTCTAAAGTGTGTGGGTAGTGCCAAGGTTCCATTCCACCCATCGTATTCCCCTCACCTACCATTTTTCCTATCCTCCCTTTCTCATTTTTCCTAATATCCCTGCCCTAAATTACTACCCAACCCTCTCCCCTATCCTTCCACTATTTGGTCAACATGAAACCCTAAACCCTACCCTATCAAAATACCCAAACTCCTCCCATGTCCCTAAACAAAATTCTCCCTCTAACCCCTGTTCCCATTACATCATTCCCTTCCTAATAATCCCTACTTCATTGTTCCCCTTGGTAACAGATATTACAAAGGCACCTAGCCTCACACCATCATCAAAGCGCAGCCTAATCACAGTCCATACTGCAGTCATGACATCACAGCATTCGTAAGAGTATGAGGAGGAGACCCATAGTGACACAGCTTCAGGAGAAAGATGCTAAGATTAAAGAGCTTAGGGAAAATGTTTCTAAGGCCAATTTCATGGTTTGACTCCTAGAGCAGGATAATAAGCAATTGAAGGTGATTCAGATGAGCATCAAGAGCAAGTGACAAGGAAGAATCGAAATACTAGAGGACTCAAAAGGGAACTTCAGCAACAAAGGGAGCAGACGTCTTCGGTTGACCTAATTGCAGGAGAAATAAATGAAAATAGGGAGTTTTGGCATGAAAAATTAAATTTCCATTTAAACAATCTTCTTAAGAGGGCCAAAAGAGACAACACATTTCAAAGACACATGGTTGCTCATTGCTACACAAGGAATCAGGTCTCCAAAGTCAAAATCAAGCAGTTGAAGAAAATACTCCAAGAAACCCTAATCAGGAAAAAAGAGAGGGTTAAGTTGGATTTGATTGCTTATGCTTCCCTCAGAGCAAACAAGGACAGGGACATGCTCAGGAACATGAAAGACCATAATTGGGCACAAAACTTGAGTTTGAGAGCCCAAATAAGGAGTTTGAAAGCAAAACTGAGGAAAGCCACAAAAAGGGAAAAAAGGGAAAAAGAGAAATATAGGCTCAAGATCTTGGCTGAGGCCTCTTTGACTCAGAAAAGCAACCCATAGATAACTTCCAGCCCAAATCTCGAAAAATTTGGGCAAATTTTGGTCACAGGGAAATTTTTTGGGCGAAAAACAAGGATTTTCTCCCTGTGCGTCACACACCCTGTGCGGCGCTAAAATTATAGCACTCCAATCGAGAAAAGGTTTGAATTTTTGGATTCATCATCAAAAAATACATCTACTGGTGTCTGGGCTAGAAATTTTGATAATTTTTGGGTCTCCTAAAGGTCAAAAAATACCCAAAAGTGGCCTTTCTGCCACTTTTTGGACACACAGAAAGCAGTCTTGGGAGAATGAAGATTTGGAGGGGAAAATGAGCTTCCAATTCAGAAATTCTAGTGGGGTTAGAAAGTAGATAGGCCAAGCTTTCCAACAAGCCCACTTGGGCACATTTTGGACATTTGCAAGTGCCCCAAACCAGGCCCAAAAGTAGCGCAATGCACAGAGAAAAGTGCGCGGTGCACAGAGGAAATTTTGCCCAGTTTGCTCCCGTTTCGCGAAATTTCGGGTCGCGACTTCTCCAAGTGGGCCCAGTCATCTACTATTAAGTTTTTTGGCACCAAAGGCGGCATCTAAATAGTTTTTTCTCCAGATTGGCTTCTATCCAAGTGGCGAAGGAAGGCAAACGGTCACCCCAAAGCCAAATGTCATATTTGCAGCGCTGCACCTGTAGTTGATGGTTGGCTCTCCATCTCCATTTCGAAATGATTTGAGTAACTTACCAACCCCTGGGAGTTCTATGTCTTCCTCACACATTATATATATTGTATGCAATTTATTTGCAAAGGGTTGGTTGGTTTGTAACTTTTGGGAGACTGTGGGAAAGAAACTTTGTTTCTGCATTGTATATTTTTACAGAGAATTAATGAAAGGCAG
>APFE030967821.1:0-13070 GCA_000404065.3 Pinus taeda | reverse complement strand
GGGTTAAACAAACCCATGCTAGTGCTTGTGCTAGCCATTCCTTGCATCCTCAGCTATGCTTCAACTTCTTGACTGTATGTCTTAAAACAACTGACTACTGCAACCAAAAGAACTCCTCCCTTCAGCTTCTTTGTCACCTACAAAGTGCCTAAGCCTGCTCTGATACCACTGTTGGGTATTTTTTTTGCTTCTGTTTGAGATGGATAAATACCAAAACCACCAAAATATAAAACACAGAGGCAATGCTCTGTTTCCTTTACACCAGGATCTTTTACACAGAGAAGTCTTTTAAAAACAATTTCACAGGACAGAGTATTTCACCACCATAAAATTTCCATTCATTAAACAAAAACATTTACATATTCATCCTCTTTCACTCAGAGGGATTCACCAAAACATTTTCACAAGATTTACTCTGCCTCCTATGAAATTTACACCACTGTGTGTAAGTATTTCATTTACATTCACTGCTGTGTGAAAAACAAACTTACAGAGAGTTACAGATTTACCTTTTCACCTGTGTGAAACAACTCATGGATTTGGAAACAAAACAACCCACTGGTTTTTCATTCACTTCTCCTCCTGCACTGCTGTGCAAACTTTACTTTTTACATTACAAAGACAAAGAAAATCTTTTCACTGCTGCTGCATAAAAATCCCATTTTCATTACAGACCCAAAGAAAACATTTATGCACTTCTGACCCCTGCAATACAAAATTTAAACTCTGTTCTTTTTCATTCGCTGCTGCGAATTCAAGTTTTCTGTCTCACTGTGTGAGATTCACAAATTTTTCACCCTGCAGGGTCGCGTTGTTTTTTGTATACAAAAATTACCTTCAATACAGTCCCGTGTATTTTCATATATCAAAATGGGTCAACGATTTTAAAACATATATTAAAAAAAAATATTAAACTTACGCCCATACTCCTACTTTAACTTTGCCGTAACAAATATTTAAAACCTTACCAAAATAAATGTCAGCTATTTATCATACGGGATGGGCAATACGTATGGACCACACTATATTAATGTTATATCAGGCCCGTATGCACTTTCCTTGATCGGACGACGGAGGGACTCAGCATTAATCAAACGCCGGAGCTTTCACATCGGAAGACTTGTCTGACAGAACTTTAAACCATCGTGCAGCGTCCTTAAATCGACGGCGGTAAATACTAGAGGTGAATCGACGGGTGAGAACGATATCGGAAGAGGTGAGATGGGTGAAAGATACCTTCCAATGGATTGTCAGTGCTGATGTCAGGCCAGCATCATGGGTGTCAGGTTGTCAGTATCGGACCAACATCGTACAGAAACAACCTTGAGCCAAAGGCGGTGCGATATGATACCGGACGGGTTTTGGTTTACCGTGTGGTTTTCAGCCCCTTTGACTGCTGACCCGTGCGCAGGCAATGAAATTATAAATTTAACATCAACTATTTTTTTAAAAGGGTCCTCTGTGCAAAAAGATCCTGGAGCAAAGGAAACAGAGCATTGGCTCTGTGGTGTTTGTCTGGTTTTGGTATTTTCCCATTGCAAACAAAAATACCCAACAACATCTGCCAGTTGTCATCTCCAAAGCCCTTCTTCTCACGGAAGCAGCTCTCCTACAGTCTCCCCCAAGAGCCGGTTCCAGGGAATAAGAAGCCACTTGGCTACAGCTCACAGCAGCTGCAATATCTTCATCCTCATTATCACCCAGCGATGATGTTAATATCGCTCCATCCCCCTTTGGCTGGTGCTGCACTTGAGGAGGAGGAGGCTGATAAGGCTTCACAACAGCAACGCCCAATTCTTCATTTGAAATTGGTTGCAGACAGGGAGGAGGGCTCATGAGCTCCTCCTCCTGCCCATTCCTTACCTGATCAAAGTCATGATCCCAAGAAACTGGCCCCTCACCGCCATTACTTTTGGAAGTGGTGATAAAATTCTGGACATAATCGATGCCAAAGAATCCGATCAAGTATATGAAGGAGGCAAGTTGAGCGACAATGGCCAGCATCTCCGCAAGACACATCACATGAAGAAGAGGCGTCGAAGTTGTCATCTTCTCCCTCCATCTCCTCATCAGAAAATAGGAGGCAGTGAAAAACATGACGAAGAACACCTTGTTCGCCATTCCCATGGGCAGTATCAAAGCATCAGAAGGCTTTTGGTTTGATTTGGTATAACTATTACCATTCATAAACTTGTTTGCGGACCCAACTCCAACAAGTTTAGCAGTAGCACACGTGGATGCATCAATGGAACAATCCATTTCATCTCCAATTTTTCTTCTAGTTTCTGTGCCCATCTTTGCTTTCGCAGAAACCATAGTATCCATTATACTGGAGTGAGAATTAGGGAAGGATCTCCGACAGTTTTTTTTTTGTTTTTGAACAAAGAATGCTGAGCAATGTAGGCACTCTTCCCCGACTCTCTACACTCAGAAATAGGGAGCGAGGTGGGTAATATTTATAATCCCAATCGCATAATATCCGCTGCACGTTTAAACATTATTTTCCATTGCAATTTCGGATGTCTGAATCGGTCGATATTTCCTGGCCGCCGCTTACGAACATGTGCGCGGTAGTGGTCTTGACGGAAATTGGCGGGCGCTAGTTTGCAGTAATCCACGCCACGCAGACAATTATGGAAATGAGTCGTGTCAAGCACGAGATTTTTTTATTGTTGGGTCATAAATGTCATGCGGCCTCGCCCATACCGCATCCTGTCTTGGAAGGACATCGAGTCGCAATGGATACTTATTTTGTTGTTTTACAAGACGTTGAAGTTTCTGCACAACCGGGGTTGTTAGATGGTTGGATTTTTCTATATGTGAAGACAAAATAATTGAGCGATATTTCGTTGAGAGTTTGTCGGCGCGGTACTCGGTGAAAAAGTGCATAGGCTTAACAATCGCTTAGTTTAACGAGGTCGAGGAGTTGCCCAGAAAGTTATAGAAATTCTGGTCATATTTAGAAAATTCCGTTGAGGATTTTTGTAAATCCAAGTTATAGTTGTTAAACTTCAGAATTTTAGGTGTTTTAGACATTTTTGATCGTGCTGAATCTATTTCCACCATCAAAAACACGATTCAAACACTGTCTCTACAATATTTTTTGAAATTCTTTTGCCCGCATTCCAGCCACTTTTGTCCGTCCAGGCAATTCCTCCGCGTTTTCATACAGTGAACGAACGTGGAGTGAATGGTGGAAGGAGTAACTACTATTTTGAAGCATTTTTCGGGTAGGGTTGGAATTTGGATTTCTTTTTAGGGGCCATCTTAATTTTTTTTTTAGGTTTTGGATTCTGATGTTCCTTGTCTGGGAACAAACTTTATGTTTAAATTTTTGCCCTTCATAAATGATGTTCTTACAATAAATCAACTTTTCACCAATAAAAAATTGAATAAAAAATTACTTTTAAATAACACAATTATATTAAAGTTCTCCCATATTCACTATAAAGCATAAAACAAAATGACCATAATAGACAAATGAATTATAAAATCTTGAATCTTGATTTGAAATTGCATAGAACACTCACAATAAAATATTTGGACCTTGAAATGAAATGTCCTTGCCATGAACATGGCATAGCATTTGTATGCATGAGATATAACTAAGGATATCTTATGGGACATATAAGATGGCAAACATAGTAAAACTATTGAATGTTATCAATAAAACCTAGGCAGGAGATTAATTAAGGGATATACGGTAATATTAACAAGATTGAATGTGTAGTATTTGAAAGACTAAAATTATAATAAATGGACATCGTAAATCTCTTAACATCATGTTATATGATTTCCTCCATTATTACATTCTTAGAGAGCAAACACTTATAAGTATTAAATGTGGCAAAAGCTTGCAACAAATCCTTCCTTCTATTTATCACCAAAATGTAGTGAAATCAATATATCTAAACAAAAAAACCAACTTGTATTAAAGTGACATTGAATAAAATTATAACAAACTCGCTCTAAAAGGGCTCTATATCGTATCTAACTAGTTTATTTTTTAGACAAAAGATTTTTATTGAAAATTCAAAATAATTTTCACCTTGGTGTATTATTTAGAGATTATACACTTTAATCTAAGTTGTAGACATATCAACTAAAAAATAAATACTTTTAAATTATAATAGTTTTACAACTACAGTTGTGGAAGTTTCAAAAAAAATTTTGAACATTTGAAACATGTTTATTTTGCTTATTGAAAGTATATAATCAGTCATAGGTAGTGTACTTGATGGTTATCCATTGCATATCTTTAAACTGTCATTTAAAAACAACAATTTATATTATACCACTAGAATGTTTCGATTCCCAATAAGACTAAGTTCCATGCAAATTAGGAGATAATTTCTGACATTATCTAATATAAGGTTTGATATAAAATAGAAATATATGACACCCTAAAAGGACACAATAACATACCACCAACTTCCTATTTTTAGATCCATCTAACAAGAGAAACTCATTTGACAACAAATTATTAGTTGATACATATACATACTATTGCAAATGATGGCTTACTCCAAAATCCAGTTACACCAAACTGATTTCACAACATACAAGTTTCAAAATTCCATTGGTCTCAAGTTCTCTAGAAGCTATGCATTATATCCAAAGAAAGAGGGGGATTGGATATCTATGCAAAAGAATTTCCTCATATTTAAGTGCATCTTGAGAAGCACAAAGAGAAAGATATTATGTCATAGTAGCAAAATTCTCCAATCTAAATGTGTCATATATTTTATTGCATTGTTAAAAAGGTTGATAAGATGTGGGGCATCTACCTATATGAGATGCAAATGGAAAAAAAAACATAATGAGCGTCTCATTCTCCAATATGTAGTGTAGTGAGGCCTTCACTACTATAGAACTTTATTCTTGTAAAATTAATTTGACATAAAATTGTAATACTCTGAGCTTAATTATAGTGATCATGTTGGACTTCAAATTTTTTTTTTCATAAAAATGTTTATGCTTTGGATTCTTTATATTTTTAATCATTATTTATGTTTAATAGGTTTGGGATTAAAATAAATATATACCTTTTAAAATGATGGCGAAATAAGATTTGAAAGGTTTTTTATACTCTTGTTTGCACCTAAACAAAGCATGGTGCGCTCTACAATATACTCAAATATGGATTAACCATAATGTGACTAAGTTATATTATGTAATATTAATAAACTTAAAAAAATATAAATTGAGTTTAGATTAAAACAAATATATCAAAATAATAAATAATTATTGTTTTTATAATTGAATTTTCTTCCTTTCAAATATTATAATAGGATAATTTTTGTATTTGATCTCTCTGGCCACTTGGTAGATCCCAATTTAAGTTGGATCTAACTTGGTTTAATTATTGATTATAATTAGTTATTAACTTTATTTTTTTATTTCTAATTTAATTTAATTATTTGTTTTGTTTTATTTTGACTAAACAAAATGTTATAAAGGAAATTATAACATCTCTACCATGTTAGGGAGTGTTTTACTCACAAGTATTTTAGAAAAGAAGGAAATCTTCATTTTCTATATATATATATGGTCTCTAAAGGGTAAATTGATTTATAGTTGCATGAATAGCAAAATTGAAATAGTTATAACTCACTAAATATTCAAACTGAGTATGTAGCTAATTATAAGACAGAATGCAAGTAAACAATGTTTTTTTTTTTTACAGAAACGGTTAGTTTGATATATTGATTCTCGGCAGAAATGCCTCATTTCAGGTTACATAGAAATAGGCAGAGCTCAGATTTCTCCTCTGACAGGAACCAAATGGCTTCCCCCCTAGTGAGCCTGCGAATTCTGAAAACCTAGGTAACCGGATTCGCTCTAAAGGGGGCACGAATCTCGAATCTGTCGAATCCGACACGATTCGATACGAATTCGTGTCCTTTTTGGATGACACGTCGTGTCCTTTTTTGCCACGTCGTGTCAGTTCGTGTCACGAAAAGCCGAATCGTGTTTGGTTTTTTTGAAACGAGTCTTGTTAAAATCTGAATCGTGTCTGGTTTTTTTGAAACGAGTCCTGTTAAAATCTGAATCGTGTCTGGTTTTTTTGAAACGAGTCTTGGTAGACTGCGCGGGTTAAAAGGCAGGGGTTTGCGGGCGTATTTACAGTTTATAACTTTATGTGAGCAGCGAGCACTGAGAGTAGAACTGCGCACTGAGAGAGAGAGCAGATGCACGGTCGTCGGTGCACCAAACCTGAGTCATCACTACAGCTACCAGCCTCGGCCCTCCAGGTAAGTTAATATTTGCGGGTGTTTTCCTTCGTTCATGCCTTCGATCAATGATCTTGGCCTTGTCTTTGATCTGCTATTTGTATAATCCTTGAAGTCTTCTCACAGTCATACTCGCTATTGAAACTCTAACACCTGAAGAAAAAGCTCTGAGATCACGGCCTTCTAGCTTGGCAATTAGTTGCTTATTAAATAATAAATTCTGATTGGAACATAATCTTGGCATTATGTATCTTTGTATACCCTGAGATTTATTAAAATTTAAAACACATTTACAACCATCCACCCACAAACTGCTTGAAGAAACTTCACAAAGACCATCACAAGAAAACTCAGAATTTGGTGTGAAATTGAAGGTATTCTTGAGAGAGGACTCAGTACCCACTACCCAATGATTAAAATTTAAAACCTTACTGACTTGACCCTATGCACACTGCACAGTTTACAATTTTTTTACAACAGTTTGTTCATTTTTTAATTTTTTTTGCATTTTTTAATTTTTGACAGCAGTTTGTTCATTTTTTTTACAGGTTGTCGTTGAGGTAACACCGTGGTCCGTAACAGTGTTCATGGCTCAATCAAAGGCAGCAGTTGGGGGGCAAAGGAAGGGCAAGAATGTCATGGGTAGAGACGCCCTTCCTCCCCCAATATCATCAAAGTCTGCTGCAAGTAATGTTGAGGGAAGAGGACCTAAAGACAATGATAAATATCCATTATGGAAATATGTCACAAGAGAGGATGGGCCAAACAACAAGGGAAAGGGAGGAGGCAATGTGCAATGGAAATGCAACTTTTGTAACATTTCTTTAGAAAGCACATATTACCGTGTGAAATCACATTTGTTGGCTATACTTGGTTGTGGGATTGGATCTTGTAGAGCTATTACTTCACAAAAGAGAAAAGAATTGGAAAAGGAGGCCAATGTTGGTATGGAACATGTGGCACTAGCTTCAAAATAAATAAAAAAACCCAATAATGAAGACCCCCTTCCATTTTTGAGGAAAGGGACCACCAAATTTCCATTTGAGAGTTCTACTTCTAGTGGGGGACAAGCATTAAAGAGAAGATCACTTGGTCCAATGGACAAGATTTTCCGAAAAGAGAGGCGGGAAGAGCTTGATCTCACCATTGCCTTCTTCTTCTATCAAAACTTCATATCATTTAATGTTGCACGTTCACCATTATTTGTTGAGATGTGTCGAGCTCTAACTCAAGGGTCTCTAGCAGGGTATGTACCTCCTGGGTCAGAGAAGCTGAGAACCACATTGTTGACGAAGGCAAAAAAAGAGGTGGAAAAAATGCTTGAGCCTATTATGGCATCATGGCCAACATCTGGGGTTAGCTTTGTTTTTTATGGATGGACAGATCCAGCACGACACCCAATCATCAACTTCATGGTGTCTTCCTTGAATGGTCCAATTTTCATGAAAGCAGTGGATACACTTGGTGAATACAAGGATGCACAATTTATGGGTGAGTTATTTATTAAAGTTGTTGAAGATGTAGGTGTTGAATCTTGTGTGAAAATCATTACAGATAATGCACCTGTTTGCAAGGCAGCTGGCATGATTGTGGAAGCTAAATATCCACAAGTGTTTTGGACACCTTGCATTGTCCATTCATTGAACTTAGCACTGAAATCCATTGCTTCTAATGTGCTTTGGATTGGAAGCATTATTGAGGATGCAAGACATATCCGTAACTTTGTGCAAAATCATACAAATGCCCTCACTATCTACAAGGAGTACAACAATCTATCATTGTTGAAGATTGCTGAGACATGGTTTGCATCTTCATTCATGATTTTGAAGAGGTTGAGGGAGGTCAAGGCCGCTCTTGGGTCCATGGTTATTTCTGAGTTTTGGTCTTTTTGGAGAAAGACAGATCAGGCAGCCTCTAAAAGAGTGAAGCACACGATACTAGATGATGCTTGGTGGGAGAGGGTAGATCTAATTATTCGGATCATGGACCCTATCATCTTTTTGCTTAGAGTTGCGGATACAGACAAACCCATCTTAGGAGAGGTTTATGAGGGATGTGATTCCATGATTGAGTCTGTGAGGAGCATTATTCTATAGAGTGAGTGCCCCCAGTATGAGACATCAACAGAGGCCTTCTGCGATACCATACATGATATTCTTGTCAGCAGATCGGACAAGAATTGTACACCTTTACATTGTTTGGCTCACTCATTGAACCCCAAATACTACAACCATGAGTGGCTGAATGGTGGACCTTCCCGCAGATTCCCTTCTCACATGGATGGTGAAATCTCACAGGGGAGGAAAGAGGCATTCAGGCGGATTTATCAGGATAGTGCATTGCTTGCTGAGGTGGAGGAGGCCTTTGCAGAGTTTTCCACTGGCACTGGTCGATTTGGAGGTTATGATGTGATTAGAGACAGGGGGCTTAAGAAGCCCTATTCTTGGTGGGCAAATAATGGGGCAACAAGCCCTCCTCTATAGCAGTTAGCCATGAGGATCCTCTCTCAGGTGACTTCATCCTCTTGTTGCGAGAGGAATTGGAGCACATATGGGAATTTGCATAATTTGAAGAAGAGCAGGCTTGAGCAATCCAGGGCAGAGACAATGGTGTATGTGCACACCAACCTTCGTCTTATTTACAGGCAGAGGGAAGAGTGGTTGAGGGGAAAGACAAAGATGTGGGATGTCTTTCCTGATGATATGGGTCTGGACAACAGTGTTGAGTTGGCATTGGCCAACATGGATCTCAGTGATCCAGTGCTAGAGCCTATTAGATTTGATGACATAGAGGGGTCAACCTCCACACCAGTAGATGTAGAGGCGACTATGGATACAGGGGAGGAGGAGGATGCAGAGGAGAGCAGTGGGGACCATGATGATGAGGGCAGTGATGTTGATTATGATGCTATTGTTGATTGATGCCTTGAGGCTTGTATACCTGTAGACTGTAGTTGTTTTATATTTTCTATTTCTATTTCCCAATGGCATTGCACCAACACTACCTATGTAACACATTTTGATGTGATGACTTAATGTCAAATGAGAAAACTACAATTGTCAGTGTGTTTATCTTACTATCTTGTAGTTGTAAGTTGTCTTTCAGTTACAACTTATAACTTATGAATAATGAATCATGATTTAAATTTTTAATAGATTTATCATTTATGTGACTAGTACCATTGACATTTATTTGAATTTTGTATGTACTATGCATGCTAATAGCTAGAGATTAAGAATCAAGATCTATGTTTGAAATCAATAAATTTGTATCATTAATTAAAATTTGTGTAAGAAATATGATAATATCTAATTTTAATATATATATATATATATATATATATATAATATATATATATTATATATATATATATATATATATATATATATATATATATATATAATTATATATATATATTTAATAAATAATATATAACATGTCCTGTTCCGGGGGTCAGTGTGTCCGAATCCGACACCACGAATCTCGAATCCTACGTGTCCCGAATCCCCGTGTCAGGTGACTTAGCTGAAAAATATATTATCAGACATCTTATCTATGTTTCCTGATTTACAGATACAAACAAACTGCTCCAATAAAAGATAGTAAAACATTTTAAACAAATAGTTAAGGGATGGGATCCCAACCTTCGTCTTCATCTCTTAGAAGGGCTCCGGGAGGGAGGAGAATCGCTTTGTTGGCTTCAGCATCAGCTTCTTTATTGTTGTCTCTCTTTACATGAAAAAATTCCAGACTCTGAAAGGAATTTATCAGGGATCTAATTCTGCTCATCAATCTTGATAACCTTAAATCTGAAGGAGAAGATTTGTCCACAATGGCCTTTATAATAGACTGGGAGTCCCCAAATACGATTGCCACTTTGATACCCAGAGAAATGAGCTGCTTGAGACCCTAGAGAAGAGCCAGAGCTTCAGCTTGAATGCTGGTATTGAAGCCCACTCCCCAGGCGTATCTAAATTCAGTTCTACCCTCTACACTTTTGACTACTCCACCTTCACCGGATATACCAAGATTACCTTTTGTTTCCCTGTAAAAAAAGAGGGCATTTCTTGCCTTCTTGATGCAAAACGCAAAGAATTCTATAGCCTCAAGGCGAATTTGGCATTTTTTCTTAGGAGAGGGATGCCTGGCAATATCAGTGAAATGGAGATCAAGAGAAGCGCCCCATACAGCTTCTTGTCCGCTTAGATCTGCCCCATCAAGCTGATCTCCCAGACAGTCTTTTAGGTGGCTTTTGATTTTTACCCAGATAATCTTGAGATCACTCTTCTTGTCTCTGAATATCCTTTGATTTCTTTCCAACCAATATGCCAGCAGATTAATTTGGGAAGGGCGAGCCAGGCTTCTTTCATGTGAGCGTTATGAGGAGTGCCACCCGAGTACCTTAACTTCCAGTTTGAAAACAAATCAGAGCGGCGATTAGGGAGGGCGAAGTCTACACTCCATGGGCTTAAGGCTTCTTTCCATAGTTTGGTAGCAAACTTACAACGGAGCATTAGATGGGAGGCGTTTTCTTCATCGTCCTCACATAGCGAGCAACGGGATGGCCCCATGTACCCTCTTTTCCGAAGCCTGTCATCAGTCAAGATTCTCTGGTGACAAAGGAGCTAGCAGAATTAGTCTATTTTCAGGATCGTTGTCTGAGACCAAACTCCTTGCCAGGGCTTCGGGTCAGGAGGAATGTGAGGTTGCAGACAGATTTGTTTATAACCTTGTGCGACTGAGTAGCGCCCCATCCCCGAGAGTCAGATTTCCTATTGTTCATTGGAGCTTTGCCTGTTAAGAGGGATAGGAAGTTGGCGTAGTCTCTGGATAGGTTCTGGGGCACCTCAAGTTTTACCCAACTTTGCCAATCGCCGTTCTCCCAGTGTGATATGTCCCACATAGATTTAAGACTTGCTCTGTCCATCCATATTTTTAAGACCTTCTCTGTCCATCCAATCTCTCATCCTCATTATGCCCTAGTGATGATTTTAATATCACTCCATCCCCCTTTGGCTGCAACTGCACTCGAGGCAAAGGAGTTTGGTAAGGCTTCACAATAGAAATGTCCAGTTCTTCATTATAAATTGGTTGAAGATAAGGAGGAGGGCTCATCATGAGCTCCTTCACCTCCTTCCACAACTGATCAAAATCCTCATCCCAAGCAGTTGACCCCTCACCACCATTTCCCTTGGAGGTGTTGATAAGATTTTGGACGTAATCAATGCCAAAGAATCAGTTCAAGTATATGAAGGAGGCAATCTAAGCAACAATGTATAACATCTCCCCAAGACTCATCACATGAGGAAGAGGCATCAAAGTTGTCATCTTCTCCCTCCATCTCCTCAAGAGAAAATAGGAGGGCGTGAAAAACATGAAAAAGAACACCTTGTTCGTCATTCCCATGGGCAGTAACAAAGCATCAGATGGATTTTTGTTTGATTTGGTATAACTATTACCATTCATGAACTTCTTTAAAGGCCCAACTCCAACAAGTTTAGCAGTAGCATAAGTCGATCCATCAATGGAACAATCCATTTCATCTGCAAATTTTTTTCTAATCTAGGTGCCCATCTTTTCTTTCACCGAAACCATAGTATCCATCATACTGAAGTAAAAATTGTCAGTCGAGTTATTCAAACACTCCCAGTCGAGCTCTAAAATGTCTAGCACTCTGTGAAAATGTCACGCGCAGACCACAGGCGAGAAATTTAATAGGAAAACATAGCTCGATCGAGCCCTAATGCATGGGCATTAAATAAATACAACACAGACATTATTAGATGCATGGGCATTGAAGGCACCCATGGCAACAACGAGTGCAGATCGAGTTAAGTTCTTAAGTATGTTTAGTTCTAACAAAGATGGAACTGTGGTCTTGAGGACCTTGCTAACAACTACCTCGGTAATGATAACCTCACACATTACAAATTTCCCATGCCTTTCATCCAATTCACAATTGTGGATTTCGTGTGTGCACATAAATTGCACAGAAATTACCTAGTGATTGGAAAAAACAAATTGCATTAAACAAAAATAATTTAAACAAAACAATGGCAAAAAGGAAATAACAAAAAGTGTAGTGCATTAAGAGTCCATAGAACTAATGGAAAGAGGGATGACCCAAAACCCAAATTTCAATCAAAATCATTGAGACTTGCATGGCCTAGAGAGACTCGCCAGAAACATTGATAACATCCATATTAGGAAACTCCTTCTAAAGGAAATCTAAAACATTTTTCATGCCCTTGGACACCATATTCATCCCCATGGAACCTCCATTGGAAAAACAAAACCTCATGTACATATTCATTCCTGCAATTGCGCACTTGATTCCTTGAGCCTAGAAAACCTCATGGTGTTGTTATTTTATGCATAAGAACATCAAATTAACAAGAAAGAGTCAGTTTATATTACTTACAAAATGGTTACTTGCTCATATACAACAATATGGTTCTCTTGAATAATTGATAGATTGAGCATATATAACATGAAGGGATTTTGAATCGATAAAATTGCTATAGTGTGTATGCATGTTATCCAAAAGAAAAATAAATAAATTTAATCACCATACCTATTGAAGATGAGAGACAATATTTTGTAGTTATTGGGATGTTCCAAGTAAAACTTGAGTTGTGCAACTCTCCTAGTTGTGAGGAATTGAATGACAGGAGCCCTAGTGATGCCATTTCTAAGAAGAACACTTGTACCACCCCCAAACAAATGAATGACCTTACAACCTTTGTTGGTGTTGTCCATCAAGTAGCCCTTGGTAGTGACCATGGGAACCATGTTTTCAAAGCCAACAAGCAGAAGAGTTTGTGCAACAACCACATG
>APFE030967820.1:0-39856 GCA_000404065.3 Pinus taeda | reverse complement strand
AGATGAAGGGGCTTCTGCGAGTATCCTTTCCTCAACTGCTTGGAAAGCGTTTGGTTCGTCATTGCTTCTGCTTGAAGTGAGAAATCTGATAGGCTTTGACAACGGAACCAGTCGACCGTTAGGGATCCTTCCCAATGTGCCCATTACTGTGACAAGGAAAACTGTTCACATGAACATAATGGTAGTCCAAGGGCCTTTAGATTACAATCTACTCCTTGGGCGTGACTATATTTATTGTATGGGAGCCATTATCTCCTCACTCTTTAGAGTAATGTGTTTTCCGCATGAAGGTAGAGTGGTTAAGCTTGTAGACCAGCTTTCGTTCCCCGGCTCAGACATGGAAAATAGTCAAATACCATCCCTAAATGGTCTTTTCACAAAAGGAATGTCTCATCAATCTCCAATGCGTCCACCTGATGAGTGCGAGTGATTTGGGAGTTCATGACTGAAACCCAGGGGGCATGCACCCTGGCCTGCTCTGGCAGGGAAACTCCAGGTATAGAGTAGGTTTCCGTGAAGGAAACTCACTGGTCCGACACCCGTCCTTATAGGAAAAGAGAGTTAGACTGGAATAAGATTCCCTCATCAAGGTTAGGAGGTTGGGATTTAGAACCACCCTTGTCCAGATGGACTAAGCTAGGAAGTGTTTCTATCTGTGGTGTGGATGGACACTATCTTGCAAAAGCAGGAACTTCTATATGGTAACCTGGAAATTTTTCACTATACCTGGGGGCATGCAAACCTTTTTGCATGCAAGCAAAGAGTGACCATTTATTGGTCGTTTCCTAACTTGCATAAAGAAAGGATCCAGGGCAAAGTTTTGAAAGGTGCAAGCTCCATAAAAAATGGCATCTAAGATGAGATATCCTTATTATATGACTGGCACGAGCAGTTTTTACGTGGAGTTCAAGCTCGTTAAAAATTAAACATAAGCAATGAGCAAATGTTTCCCCCATAGCTTAAGCTCATTAAAAAATGAACCAATCTCCGGTAAATAACCACTGTGAATGCATTATCATCAGCTTTTGAGCCTTGGTCGTGTTCTTATCATCACCTCCACTCTGTTTTAGCCGATCATATGCCTCCATTTGATTGTTTACCCTTTTTGAAGAACATCTGCGAAGAGTGATTCTATTAGCCATCCTTGTGACACTGCTCTTCAAAAATGCGCAAACATGCCAAGCTGATCCCCCTACTGCCTACTCTACATTGCCTTCAAAAACTACACAGTCATGATCAGTTGGTCTCCTGTTGTCTTGCTCTGTGCTGCCTCAAGAAACTGCACAGTCATGTCTAGAAGTCCCCCTGCTACCTTTCCTGCACTGTCCTTGAAAATTGTGCAGACATGCCCAACACGACCCTCTGTTGCCTGCCCTGCACTATTCCCCAAAACTATGCAGTCATGATCAACAGTTCCCTGTAGCCCTATCATGCATTGTTCCTAAAAGCTGCGCAGAACTGCCTAGTAGGTCCCTTGCAGCCCTGTCTTGCCTTCCCTTCAGAAACTGAATAGAACTGATCAGTAGGTTCCCACCTTGCAGCTGCCATTGGTGTCCTTCACTATGCAATTCTGCCTCCCAGTGGTCACCGTGTAGTTTTTCTCGACAGTGCAAGTTGTCCACCTAGAGTTTCTCATCCTAGCCTAAGTTGGGCTCTGCGCTGCCTCAGTGACTTGTCCTCCCTCCCTGTCACCTGAACACGGAAAAAATGCATCATGCTAGACTAGGAGGTTTTGTATTTGATGTTGTCTCATCATGAGTGAATTGTAGGAACATGTACACTAATGGATCATGGCGAGATGACGAACAGGATGAAGAAGGAGCGCACATGCTAGAGAACGTACTTTCAATTGTATGAACGAACAAAGCACATCAAGCAGCAAGTGAAGGAATCACATGGATGGAACCATCTTGCAAGACCAAGACCTTTGAAGACCCCACAACACCAAACAATGCAGAGGTGAAGACAAAGCACATCCAAGAACACATCCGTCACTTAGCAGTGCATCAACTTGACATGGACACCACAATCAACCAGTGCATGTCAACAGTGTCATGTCGAGTTGTGTCATGAGTTGCCTCGACCACATCACTACTATGAGCCATATCTATTATAATCAAATGTAATGTAAAGTGAAATTCCAAGTGTCATTAATGGAATGCAAATTGTCATTATGTAATGAGTTATATGTGATGAAGTTGAAGAGTCATGAGGATAGTCCAAGTGTCAAAGGGGAATGTCAAGTGTCACCCCACCCTTTGCTATATATAGAACCTCATAACTCATAGAACAAGATTTTGGGAGCCAAGCTTTTGCTAGGCATTGCTTAGAGAGGGCTTGGAGAGTATTGTGACGAGCCTTGACTTCTCCACACTACAGAGCGAGTACATTTTTTGGAGGAGTAGGCGCTGTTGAGTGTAATGTTCCACTATTGGGGCTAGTGGCTGTCATGGTGTATGTATGGATGGAACTTTCACTTTATATAATATAACAGAGCCAACACAGTTTCATGCATATGTTGTTATTGTAGTTGGACTATTCTAGTTGCTTTAGCAATGTATGTTATATAACTTACGCATTCGTGTATGAACTATTTTGTGTATGATTGTATGAATCTTGTTGAGACACGTGTTGGTTTAACCTCTCACCTTGAATTGTGGACTACTCCGCGTCCATCCCATGATGTCATTATGCTCGTGTGTTCCTTTCAGGTTGCGGACTATTACAGGCTTCTAAGGGACACACTTCCTTTTTCCCCTTCGTGTGTTAGAACCCCCATGCATCTCTCTTGACTCGCCACAAGGTCACGCACTTGCTTCTGACAAAGTTATCTTGCTTACCTCTGCGCGCTATCGCAATCAAGGCACTACTATACTACCCATTGCTGGTACTCCTAATCCAAATGGTCTGAGGTCTAGTTGGGACTTCTTATTGGGGAGTTCCCCTTACATGTTTGTGGGTCCAACACTGTTAACAAGAAGCTAAAGCACTTTTTTCTACTTTTTCCCAACATTCATTTTAGTGTGTAAGCTAAAGCTAAAGAATGCCAATAAATAAATATCCCCTTCAAAACTAATTTGACCAAAGTTAGCTTGCCTTGTATAACCATTGGTAGCATGATTAATCATCCTCTCCATTTTTTTCATATCCCAATTCCAATCCTTGAATCTATAGTTAGTGAGTTTGAGGAAAACCTTAGATATCTTAACCTTGCATCAATATTTGAGCAAATTGTCTCTCTAAACCTTCCTTAAAGATTTATGAGCATTCACCTACATCCATTTTGCCTTATTGTATAAATCAAGGATCTCTTTATGTTTCTCTATTTCCATAACTGTTCCCATGCCAATCAAGGAAAATAGTATTTACAAATGTAATTTTGATCTTTGTACTTGTCAAGAAAAAGAAATAGTATTTTTGTAAATTATAAGAATGAGTTTCTTGCTCATTTCATAGGTCTAGGAAAGTTAAAGAGTCAAAGAGCTCTTCTTGAGCATATATGTGATGTATATGAGTCTACCTAGTGACTAGATTAGCCCTCCAAGACCAAGCACAATCCTCCGAGACAAGCACAAAGAAGTTTGCAAGCAAAACGATAAGGAGAAAAGTCATGTCGGCTCAATAAATAGACACAACGTTTCACACTATAATGTCGGCTTATTTATGGAGACGTAACAACTATAAATACCTCGCTGGGGTCACCATAGGAAACAAAGAACTTTGGATTACTCTAAAATCTCGGATGGTACAGTAAGTATAGATCTCAGACAAACACAGTGACACATAATCTCTTATTCCTATGTGATGAAGAACTTCGAATGCCTCTCCGATCTTCGGTGATGATTATAGTGAATTACAACAGCCTCATGACCACAATCTCTTCACGGTTTCAGTGTCTACAGTCTCAGCTACCTCGGAAGTTACAGCCTTGGCATACATGCTATAAGGAGGATCTCGGTCATACTCTGTCTCAGCTTATATGCATTATAAACATAGTCACAGTCTTGGTCTCCCAGTCTTGGTGTATCTATGATGAAGAGGATTATACAGTTTCGACATACCTTCTAGATACAGTCTCGGTAATGTTCTAAGGAAGATCTTTGTGGCAATAATGATGGTGATGTTGAGAAGATGCAACAATGATCTATGTGAAGATGGAACAATGGTGCAACAACAATGATCTCGTCGTTATGATGAAGTCCTTCATGAAGGTGCAACAATGTAAATCTCGATAGTGCAGTGATGATGATCTCAGTGGTGTAGCAATGATGATGATCTCAACATTGACAAAGAAGAGGATTGATGTCTTGGTCTTGCAATGGTATAGTAGGTCAAGGGTCATGGTCTTGGTGTTCGTCAATTGGAATCTCTATAAGAAGATTTTTTTGCAGGTTTTCCTCTCCAAGAGGGAGAGGTTTTGGCCCTGGCAGAATGCCAACATTTTGTGTTTTCGTCTCTTTTTTTTGGTAGCTATTTGATGCAATGTTGCATTAATCATTATCGGGATAATATCGGTGTGAGGAAAAAATCGGAATTATTGGGAAATTATCGGAAATAATTAGGAAAT
This sequence comes from Pinus taeda, assembly GCA_000404065.3. NCBI lineage: Eukaryota > Viridiplantae > Streptophyta > Pinopsida > Pinales > Pinaceae > Pinus > Pinus taeda. The sequence goes on along the minus strand of APFE030967820.1, from coordinate 35,289 downwards.
AATAGTTTGGTACAAAAATATTCATTTTTTTTCAAATTTTTAATATCTAAACCATCTACAGCATAAAATAAATACATTGACACATAAATATGATAAAAAAACTAATATATAAGATGTTTAATATCATTTCTAGCGCTAAAATCACACATAACATTGAATCATGTCCTGAATAGTAATTCATGACTCCTGAGTCCCAACTCAGCCTCAAAATATCAACAAAAAATATGATAATGTATCTCATCATGTCATAATGTCATATACAATAAAATGAAAGTCTAATCCTATTGATTTCCTCTGCCCCTCTTGCGAGAAAATGCCACAGCTTTCCCTTTCCCTCTAGATGTAGATGCTGGTGCCCGTGCTAGTGGAGATGGTAGTGGAGTCTGATGTGCTCTAGAAGTTGAAGAACTAGAAGTAGGAGGTATAGGAGGTAGACAACGTCCTCTACTGGTGGCAGTGGTGGCCCGGGCAGGTGGTGTCACCTCCTCCTCCTATTCCTCCTCCTCCTCCTCCTCCACCTGCTCTTGCTCCTGCTGCTCCTGCTCCTCCTCCCCTTCCACAACATCCTGCACTAACCAATCATCAGTAGACTCCGTGAGAGGCCTCTCGACCTCAACCCTCCATGCAGCAGTGGTGTAAACCCATCCAATGAGATGGCATCCACATCAGGTGTCCTCTCAAGTTGTCTCACCCACAATCAAAGATTGTAGTAGACGTAGACCATGTCATTAAGTCGCTGGGGCTCCAACCTGTACAAAGATCATGAAATAATAATTAATAATTAAAAAAAAATATTGTTTAATGAATTCAAAAATTTATTTGGAAATTTGCAATATTTTAAATGTTTAAGTGTTAACCTGTTGCGCTTCTTGTTGTGTATTTTTTCAAATACACTCCAGTGGTCTCCTCTTGATTTTCTCCTCTAAGCACTTAGATTTGGCTAAAAACCCTCTTCAGCTTGGTCTCCCAACGCTCCTCTTCCTCCGCGCGCGACTGTCCAAATGAGCTCATGAAAAAACCCAAAAAACGTTATAAAACTGCGTTGTCGTGATCCCCGACGATTATTTCATTTTTTATCAATATAAGTTCGTTTTTATCGCGATTATTTTATATTATCGCGATAAATTCAATAAAAATTGGCAAAAAAAAATTCCGGTGATAATTTGGTATAGTTATCGCGATTTTATCGGAAGAGGGAAAAAATCGCGATTGTTTCATTTTATCGCGATTTTCACAACACTGATTTGATGAACTAAGAAGTCATACTCTAATAATAACAAGTGCATACTATGATAAGAAGAAAAGTTAAAAACACTTCACAAATAGTTATCAAGCTAAGAAGAATCACATTAACTCTAACTGCCTTAGATTCTTCAACAAGATGCATTTACCATTATACTCAAACCTTTTGCAACCAACGAGATTAAGAAAGGAGACATAAGGCATTCCTGCATTTGACCCCTAGTAGGAAAGAAGTAATTGGATACTGACCCATTAATCGATATGACAAAAGAAGTTAAGAAAAGGAATCCCATAATCAAATTCACTACTTAAGATCTCATCCCAATCTGGATCAAAATAACCCCATGATCTAATTAGCTTACCTTAATAAGCCTTAGCTCAAGTCTAACCTCATCACCATAGTTGAAATTTTTTACTTTTATAATTATTATATGTAGTCCTCATGCTATTCTCACCACATCATTGATTTTCCTGTTGTGAAGAAAACTGGACAACTCTTATGAGATAAAGTTAGGGAAAATTCTTTGAAGTCTATTTGCTGGAATTATTGTTGAGATTGTGTACACAAGAAATTGCACAGTGAGATAGAGTTTTATGGATCATTTTCCTTTGGAATTAAAGCTATAAATGTTTCATTTATTGCACCCAATACTTCACTAGAAACTTTAGATTCTTTTACCACCCTCAGTAACTCCTCTTCTAGAAAGTCATATAAACACAAGTAAAATTCCATTGTCCAGCCATGTGGACTTGGACTGTTTGCCTTCATAAAAGATTGTAGAATTGATATGAGTCTCTCCTTGGTTACTTTAGCTTGGTTACTTTAGCTTCAAGTTCCTCAATTTTGTTGTTCTTTGATCTCGTTTATGTTTGCCTTAGGAGGTTCTTGGAATAAAATTTTGTTAAATTTTGCAACTAGGGCCAAACTCCACCTTGGACAACTCATATGACGCAGCTGATATGTTTATTGGATTCCTCTTTCTGAGAGGTGTAGGATTGATCTAAAGATCATATCATTGTGACATGTACGAATGGAATTATGAATTTATTTTGTTTATGGACAAATTGTTAAGGTTGGCTAGCAAACTAATGTAGGCTCAAAAGCCCAACAGTCATGTCTATTCATCCTCAACGTTTGCATATAAATAGAAGGTGCCTTTGCCTTATTTGGACATCACTCATCTTCTCATACATCTCTCTCTCCTCATTTGGTTGGGTACGGATTTCTGGCAGCTTCTTTCTCCACACGCGAGAAGGAAAGGTCAGCAATTTTATGTTTTGGACATTGACCACCGTTGACCAGCCAACATTGACTTGTTTGACTGCGTTTTTGTTGGGGAATATTCTGTTTGGGCAGTCCGTATTTCTGGGCACAGAAATCGAAGCAATTCATATTGCTTGACCAACGTTGGCTGCAATATTGACTTGCATTGACCAAGTTTGACTGAGTTTTTTGGAAATGTTTTGGGTTGATTCGGATGACTGTTGGAGGCTGAGTTGACTGGGTTTGACTGAGCTGTTTTGGAGGTCAAATTCTACCCTGTTGAGCAGCATTGACTTTCTGTGGCTGCTATTTGACTGGACAGATTTCACTTTGATTGGGCAAGTGAATATTATATATTGTACTCTTTCTCTCTGCTGAACTTTTGAAGAATAATACGAAGAATTGATCAAAGGGTTTTTCCACATTGGGGTTTGTCCTTGGCTGGCGCCATATCTTGTGTCTTCTTGTCTTGGCTTGTCTTCTACTGTTTTATTTATGTTCTATCTGCATTTACTGTCATTCTGGAAATTGATATTGGGCTAATAAGAAAATTGAAGTAAATTGCTCTTAAGCATAGAACATATCATTGTTATCTAAAATTAACAAATTTTGAAGTGCCTTACTGCTCCTTATGCTATTCTTGAGAATTTTCTTAGCTTCCTCCCATCTCTTACTTATCTCCCATATATTTTTGATGTTCTTTTGATATTTACTTAGTTTTGGAAAAATTCAGTATTCTCATTGCCATCTACTAGACAAGTAGCCCTATTCTTGAGTCCCCACTCTATTTCTTCCTGTTCCAATAGCTTCCTTTTTATTCTTTCTAAAGATTTTAGATTAGTATTCTCATGTCCTGCAGTGATTCCTTCCCTATTTGTTGCAAATAATTTCTTGATCTATTCCTTGGTCTCAATAAGATTTTGTTGAGCATCCTAGGCTTTTTTTTTGCCCACTCTGCTATTATGTTTTTTTATTGCAGATTCTCAAATAGTTGTCTCCCTCGTATTAGGTTCATATTTCTTTCAATTATGAGTGATAAATTCCTGAAACACTCTTCTTTCAGCAAATTATGTTTATATTTGAAGGGTCTTGGGGATTAACTGGATAAGGAACTTTTAAAAATAAGAGGATGATCACACGCTTGATGAAAACATAAGAGCATGAATTACACATTCACATAGTTATTTTTCAAAGTTCCTTCAGTGGCATGGGCCTTGAACTGAGCTTCATCACAGCCATCATTTGCCTGGAGGCTGTTAAAATTGGATATGAAGGTTTCACACTCTCTTTTGGTGATTGAGCTGCAAATTTGGTGTTTTGAATACATTCTCATGAAAGCCCATACATTCATCATAATGAGGACCAGTTTGATCCTCTCTAATATCTATATCCCTAATGGCTCCCTTTGAGCTAGTGGAAGAACAATTGGTCACTGTAGAGGCAGTTCCAATTGTTACAAGTCATGTACAGGAATATAATGGATGATCAAACTCTGCCTGATGCACTTGCTCTGTCAAGTCTTCTTCTCCACTCACTTGGGAAGATGAATCATTTTCAACAGGTGTAGCCTTTTCAATTTCAACAAGAATGAAGTTATAATCCTTATTACTACTATCATATTCTTGCAACGAAATGTTTTCAATGATGCCAGCAGGGCTGCCTTTATTTGATACTTTGCAAAGCTTCAGGATTGTTGCACATTTCTTTGTCATTTCCGGCTCAGGTTTTACCCAAGTTCTGTCCTCATCACAGTTTTCAAGGATTTGCTTACGTCGCGGCCCATCATTATGGTGGGAATTTTTCCTTTAAACCTCATAAATCTGTTCTAGTTTTACTTCACCATCATTGTTATAAACACACTTTTCCCAATTTATAGGCTGCTTGTTCTCAACCTTTTTTGTAACCTCAAGGTCTTGGCTTTCAATGTGTGTAGAATCAGCACCTGCAAATTGTTTGAAACCACTTAAAAGGGATGGTAATCCCCTTGATTATGGTCTGGGCTACCATAATTTCTCCAAGGATTTTTGTCAAGCTGGTTATGCTGCTAGTTACATTTCAGATTATTAATGCTGTCACATGTTCTATCCAACACCAAGTTGTATGGGCAGCAAACAAAATTTCCCCGTAAAATAAATCTTCTTCCGGACTTGTGGTGTTTCCATTGATGATATGAACAAGAGAACAATTATTAACAGCACCCTCAGACATCTCAAAATTAGTAATATCCTCTGTATCACCATCACCCTTATACACCTCAAATTTAGTAATATCCTTTGTATCACCATCACCCTTATACACCTCAAAATTACTAAATTAGTAATATCCTCAGTATCACCAAAATTTTGTGCAGCAATATCACTACAACACCCAAGGTTGTGCACATTTAGGCCATGATTAATCCATCTTCCTTCACACCAGCTTGTTCCTTCTTATTTTGTACCTACGGAAATTGACAAATGGGTGTGTCTTCACAAGGATGTTTAGTCCACATACTAGTATTTTCACCATGACCTTCACTATCTCAATCACAATAAGGTCCTCATTAAAGGATACAAAGAAGGCTTTTCTCTTCTGTGAGATGAGATGAACTCATGCAAATGACATGGGTCAACAGCCTTGCTGTCATAAACTGGAGCAGTGAACAAGTTTTCTTTGTGAAATGCATACTCTTCAATAACTACAGTAGTGTTGTCTTCTTCAAACTTTTCAGCAATATCTTCATCTCTATTGTTGTTGCGATAGAACTGTTCGTTTGGGACAATAGACACATCATCATGTGGTTCAGTTTCTCCAAAGGGAAGAGTAAGAGCTCTCTCACTTATGGTGCTTCATCTTCATCGTCATACTTAGCAATGCCTTGATGACCTTCAAAGAAATCAAGTTGGTCTTACTCCTTTAGGAATGCTAATATCTCCTTGTGTCTTCAAAACTTTGCCAATCTTATGCCCCAACACTTGAGAAAACTTTCAATGAAGGTTGCCAATGAGGATATGATATTTCGACTCCAGGAGTGTCTAATCCAATCATTATTCCCTTGTGTGAATGAACAAACAAATAATCTCATCATGACATTTTCATGTCTTTCCTTGAATTTTCAAATATTTCTTATGAATGCCAAGACAAATGGGGCAATAGCTAAAGAGGCATCATCAAATTTTGGAAGCCTCTCGTCAAATTTTAGGGAGGCCTATTTGGGTATCTCGACTTATTCTCAATGTTTAGCACAGGGAATAACACATGGAAATTCCAAGGAGCCGCCTTTCATCCATACAAATTCCAAATTGGTGATAAATACAATTCATACCTTTTTTATAGTTGAGTTGCCAAGGTAAGTTGTCAAATGCATTCACAATGATGCTTATCTCACCTCACAAGCACCAAGTCTTGAAATCCTTCAAAGAACAAAGAGTTCGTTCTTCCAATAGAGTCACCTCAATGGAAAGATTTTCAAGATTGATTTCATTCGATGTCATGTTTTAGGAAATAGACTTTATCCCCGACAATGGCAACAAATTGTCATAGAAAAATCTCACACTTCTTAAGATAAAGTCCAAAGTTCAAATGTGGATCCCATGTACTCAAGATGGGGCCAACTATCACCTCACTAACACTCTTCCCACTTTTGGCCAGCCCTCCTCCAGCTTAAGAGGTGGTTCTGTCTAGTAGAACTTGGGGATTAAATGTTGTAGTCAAACCAAGTCAAGAGCTCCCTAAGGCTTCTATTTAGATACCACAAATCAAATGATTGAACCATTGGGGTTTAAGGTGGATAGGATTGCTAGGGTTCTTTAGGGAAATTTCTAGGTTTGAGTTCAAAGGGAAAGGTCCCTGAACACAAACAACCAAGGAATCACCAGGAGAGTAAAACCCCGGCAAAATAGTTTAAATGATTTAAGAAAAAAATGGTGCTGTAGGATAGAACATCATTGCCTTAGCTTACCAATATATTTTTTGGGTGCATATGGGGTCAAGGAACAATTCGATTGGAGAGAAATGGAGCGGATTTAGGTTCAAAGACTAGAGAAAACTAACTTGTGCTCCCTAGAGGTTTGACCAAGGCATCCTTCAATCTTCAAAGATGGGATAGAGAGTTCCAACTAGGTCATCTCAAAAGAGCTTGACGAGTAGTTCAAAAAGGCCTTGAGTAGATTTAGCTTCAAGGACTAGAGAGACTAACTTGTGTATCCTTTCGGCTTGGGGTAGGCACAAATCTTCAAGGATAAATAAGGTAGGGAGCTTCACATAAGGTTGCCTCAAAAGAATTTGATAAAAATCTTGCCGAAGGAAGATAATGAGATAAAATACCAACAAAATGGTGGATATTTATTAACCTTTATCCATTGACTTGAGTAAGATAAAGAAAAATAACTTACTTGATGTATCATGTGTCCATCAAAATTCACAACTAATCATCCACAAAAAGAAGTTTATCCACGTCAATAAGACTTTCATCATCAAGATCTACCAATATCCATCAAGAAAGTGAACTATACACATTAACACAAACTGCTCAAGAAGTCAGTCAACTCATCCATCTGCAGCCAAAATTAAGAAACAAGAGATTTGCTTTGAAATTTTAGACTTTTAAAGGGTCCACCATTAGACGATGTGCAACTCTATTTATAGAGAAGATGCTTAGATTCCCTTACATTAAAATTTTAATTTTCTAGGTGAAATGCTCCTAATCTAGCCGGTAGAGTGACAAAAGGCCCTCTTCTTCAATTAGTTAATCTAAAATACCTAATTTGATCAACATTCATGCCACATGTACAAAGCAAAGGGGCACAAGCCCTCTAAAAGTGATCCATATCCGTAAATGACGGGAAAAAAATTTAACCATTAGCACAACATCTAGCCTCCAAAGGCTCGCCCTTCAACACCTGAAAAAAGTCTTCCACTTGCCACCAAAATCCTCTAGGCTCCCTCAAATGTGGGTGCACAAGTCCCCAATATATCCAATGCATCATCTAGAAGGGTTTCCAAAAGGAATGCTTCCTTTCAATCAAAAGGAATGGTTCCTTTCATTTATTGTACAAGAGAATCCCAAGTCTTCATTATGTGTTGTTTCAAGATGAAATGTCAAAGCCTCCAAGAGTTGCACCATGCCAATCTTCCATCATTTATCCAAATAAAACCTCTAAAGGATGGATAAGCCCCTTGAAATGATAATGGAAACCTTCCAAAGAGGTTTCCCTTAAACCAATACGAATATCTAAATCTATAGAGGTCCCTTAAACCAATATGAATATCCAAACCTATAGAGGTCCCTTCAACCAATATGAATATCCAAACCTATAGAGGCCCCTTAAACCGATATGAATATCCAAACCTATATAGGTCCCTTAAACCAATATGAATATCCAAACCTATAGAATTTGGCTCTAATTAAATTGCCTAGAATGTCCAACTCTAAAGGTCAACTTGGATTAATTTTACTTCAGATATTACACCTTAAGTCGACCTTGTGATACCATTTCATTTTATGGGTTGGCGGACTAATATTATGTTTCCAACATTTATGTGTGTGTGTGTGTGTTTATATATAAAATCTCTTATCTTAAAAGTCATCCAATTGCTATTGTGTTGGGCATGCTACTATAGTCAAGTTGCACCCTCTATAATTTTTATGCTATGATACAAGCAGTTGAGGGTGCTGGTTTTTTAGTTTTGCCTCTATAAAGCAAGCGTTGATTCCAAACTTGCTGGTGATGCATCATTGGATCATTCCTTCGATGGTGTCCAATCCATTGGCTACTTATCAGGTCCAAACAATGCATGCAACCCTTTCCATTTATTATTTGAAGGTAGAAAAGTTTGCGAATAATGTACAAGATAGTTGCTATTTGCTTATGTTTCTTTTTTCTTTTTTTATTTGAGCCTTCCCATTCTTTGTTGTGGCACTTGTTTGCAAAATTTCAAGATGTCGTGGAGTTATGTTCTTTCTGTCATCACCATGCTCCCACTCTAAAAGTCTTAATGAGCCTTCCTAGCATAAGGGGCTCTTTGAACTTCATCCCAAGGATCTTCCACTAATAATAAGTTTTTTCTACTATGTTATGATGTTGAATAATTTGAGGAGTTTGAAGACTCTAAGCTAGATGGTATCTATGTTGTTCTTGATGACAATCCATTTCTAGTAGTGGGAATGAGTTTGATGAGTAATCATGTTGATCAATGATTTGTAGTAGGCCAATGACCCAATAGCTCGTAGCATGGTTTTTGGACTATAGGGGCCATATAGATGCTCATTGATTATGTATTTTGTTGCTAATATGTTTCATTTTGTGCCATTTTGATATATTAACCCTTACAACATATGTAGATGAGAAAACCTTATTTTGTCTCTAATCGTTTGGAATCTTCTCTCTCTCTCTCTCTCTCTATTAGTCATTTTGTATTTTTTTAAAACCATTTTATTAAATTTGGTTTGATCATCTTCCAGTTTGAAACCTAGTTTGATAAGTGGTAGGTTCAAAGACAAGTTTTGGTTTTTAAAATATTGGGAAAATCTCCTCATTCTAAGGATGATATCAAGTGTAAGTTGGATTTTGAAGAATCTTAGGGCTTTATCAACACAAAGGTCAAGGATGTTATGACAATATACCCATTCATAGCTAGCATGTCACTTGCGTGAATTGAGCCTAGGTGGGGGGGATGATAATCCTTCTCACAACAAATGAAGGTAGACCCAATTAATTGTAAGGAGAAAAGATTTCAAAGTGACTTAGCAAGATAGACAAGTCAAATTATCAAGACAAAATATAGTTGTGACTAACAATTAATGTAAACGTTAGATGGTTGAAATTCAAGTCTGAAATTTATACAAGGATTAGATAGTGAAGAACTTCATTACTATACATGAGATGAAGTTGTTGTATATACCAAGCATTATTCCAAGGCTACTACAATGCACTAGCACTCCAAGACTGTTGATAGGAGTTCAAACAAGTCCTTAAAATTGAGACATCTTCTTCTCTTCTTCTTCACCAAATACACATTGGGTTTCATCACAAAAGCCTAATAAAAAACCTTGGGGGGACGAAACCTTATTTCCCTAGACTATAGGATGCTTCAAGAAGATCACAAAACCCTAGCGACTCCAAGTGAGAGAGAGACCAAGTACAAATGAATAGGTAAGAGAGGATATGACTAGTGTGCTCCTCCTCTGGATCACATTTCTACACAAGAGTGAAATAGGAGTGATCACAACGTCATTTCCAATATCTTCCCTTCTTCACAAGGGCAATCTCCAATGAAGATGTCCTCCTCCCATGTATAAGAATGAAATAGGAGTGAGCACAACGTCATTTGCAACGTCTTCCCTTCTTCACAAGGGCAATATCCAATAATGATATCCTCCTCCCATGTATAAGTTGTTGTAGGGTTTCCTTGTGAACCCTATCGAACCACTCCAAGAATACAAGTACAAAGAGAAGAGTATAATGATGATACCGATGAAAGGAATCTCTCATTTCTCTGCATCTATGGGAGGTAAGGGAGGCCAACAATACAATGTGGTCCAAGCCTTTACAAGGAACTTACAATAAACACTCGTAGGCCAACAAAAATGAAGTGCTCCACTCGAATGGAAAATATGTGATGCTTCAAGGTGATGTACACAATAAGGTCCCTATTATTGCAAAATGTAGCAACCTAGTGCTAGGCCTCACTAGATCTCTAGAAACAGTGGGATCCATTGCCATTGTCACCTCAGGATTTGGGCAAATGTTTTCCCCACAAGGGAAGCTTCTTCAACAGGGTTTGGAGAAGTAACCTAATGATTCCTAGGCTAAATACATGTTGAGAAACCAAGATGTAGGTATATTAGGGTGATTTCTCTTTCATGATAATTACTTGTGAGTGTTCGTTGGCTTTTTATTATTATGTTATGTTCTTCTTCATCAAGCAATTACCAAAATGTACATGAAGATCACAAAGAAACAAAAGAACACAAGATGTAGGCTCTCCAAGCTAGGGCCAAAACCCCACAATATCCTCCAAGGATCTTGCTATATAGACACCCTAGAATAATAGTCAATAATGTATGCCTTAGGGTGAAATGAAGTAGCAAGGTCAAAGAAGCAATGGCTCAAGATAGGATTTGGAGACGTTCAAAGTTCAAACAGATTCCCAAACACATGGTACTTAAAATTTAATGATCTACAAAAAGGAATCAAGTGACGGAGAATGGAGGATCAGTGCCTTGGCACCAACTTGGGGACCTGCGCTCCTCAAGGGAGTCCACGAGAATCCCAAAATCTCACTAGGAAAAGTGAGAAATCCAATGCAAGTATATTTTCATCTCTAGGGCACAATTTACTTCACCTTTGTGCTTACTGTTGAAAATGGTGCCACGTCGAATTATGAGTGTATATATGCTGGGGTATGAGTCAAACATGTATCTTCGTAACTTCGTTTGTTTGTAAGCTATCCATTATACTAGTGTCAAAAATTTCCCATAGACCAGCCTTGGGAATATTTATTTCTTTCTCTGATTCAAATATGATTTGTCTTGAGTCTCACAAACTGTTCGAGAGATGTTTACTTAGTAAATATCTAGTGCCAACAGGCATTGTTTATTCAACTATGGTATATTCACCTTTTGAAGTTTGCAATCAGGGATGACCTTGAACAATATATTGTTTGCAATATTTACAACAAATGTTCTTTGGTAATAACCCGAACCTATGGTTAAAATGCCAAACAAGTGTACCTAGTTGACAACAGAATTTGAATCCTTCTTTGTCGGGAACTTCACTATCATATCTTTTCCCACATTACATGCATCCTTCACTTGGTATTTGCAGATAGAGAAAATATCTTTTCCATCAAATTTTAGACTCTCATAATGCTGATCTTCATTGGCTGATTTTACTTCATTTGAAACACGTATTTTTTTCTTTTACAAGTATATCATTAGGGTCATCTGAAGACAATTCATAGCATGCCTTGCTAGAGTCATAGTCTTGAAAGGGTATTGTCCTTAAATCTATGTTACCTTCATTTGTGGCACTTAGATTCTCTTGAAGAGTCTTAATGCGATTAACATCGACCTCCTTCTCTGGAGCATAATCATTAGGACCGCTGCAATCATTTTCTGTTTGTCCAAGGCAGTCCTATCCTTTCTCCTCATGCTCCCACGGTATATCATTTTCACAGCTATCATCATGTTGTTTAACAGCTGCATAAGTCAGCTCTGATGTGATATCCCCAATGGTGGCTTTATCTTCAAACTTTTGCAAATTCATACAGTATTTAGCTTCTTGGCAATTTTCATCTTCCTCATCATACTGAGGATCATCATCAAACATTGGCAACCTGTGAAAGCACTATACATGTTGTCTTGAGTCTATCTGTAAAAAATTGTCATCTCCCTCAAAACATTAACTTAGATCCAGCTCTAGATCTCTTTCCATAGTGGCCTCATTTACTTGGCTGTCAATGCTTCCTTCTTCAAATTTTGGGCACCAATCCCTACTTTTGACAGCAGTGATATCATCACAACTTGAACGGTTAGAAATGGCACAAGATTTATCTTAAATACCCCACTCATCCACTTGCTGTAATGGGTCTATATCACTAAAATGGAAAATGTAAGATCTATGGCCAATTTGTATCAAATCAAACAATGAATTCAATGTACACATACGATGGTTGTTCTTAGGGTCATTAGTACTATTTATGGTGGGGCAGCCAATAGAAAATTAATCAAAATGATTCCCATCTTCCCCAGGAATAATGATATACCTTATGTGGCTATGGGTGTTAGTCTCCTCAAATTTTGAGCACGCATCATTACTCAAAGCAACCTCATACTCTCTGCTTTCTTGGATCGCAAACTCATCGCCTCACAATTCAAGGTCTGCAAAATATAACCTTGTTATGAGGTCCAACTCTTCCCAGCATATCTAATCCATAATGTCCCTTTGATTAGCTTCCATAATAGAAGCATGAGACTGCTTTTCTTGATCTGAGGCATCATCTTCAGCTGATACTTTGTTATTGCTACCTCCTTCAAGTTTTTCTTCAAACTTCAGAACTATGGGGTTAACAATGTTGTCTTTTCTAGTTTTTGGGTTTGAATTCCAACCTGCGAGAGTAGCAACATCATCATAATAGGTGGGACTATAAATAGCACATTCCATATCCTTCCCATCCACGTGCTCAAATGGCTTTGTCTCATTGAAATTTTCCGTGTTAACAACATCACTGGGTAGAAGACATGCAAATCCCAAGGATCCATCTTTTATAGATAAAAAGCTTCAAAAATTGAAATTTGCAATTTCACAACTTTTCACAATGGAGTTGCCAAAGTGAGATGTCAAATGCTTTCAACTGGTGCTTGTCTCACCTCACAAGCACATGGTCTCTAAAATATTTGAAGAAGTCTGAACAAGGACTTTCTTCTTTGTGTAGATTTGCTAGATGAGGGGATTTATCCTCGACCTCAAGATGAGCTTATTCAATGAAATTGAAGCACAAACTTTAGATTATTAGGATGACTCAACTTCTCCTCAACAATGGCGCCAAAAATGTTACTACAAAATGTAGCACCCTAGTGCTAGGCCTCACTAGATTCTCGACAACAATGGGATCCACCACCATTGTTACCTCAATAGCAAATTCTCCTGTTGTTTTCTAGGTGTTATTGCCGCAAGGAAGGCTTCCTCAACAGGTTTTGGAGATTAAGTGGCCTAAGGATTCCTAGGTTAAATATTCTCCAACGATCTTTCTATATAAACCTAAGAGTATGGCTTAGGGTGAAATGAAGTGTGAAAATTCCAAAACTAGAATCCTATTGCAGCAACTGGTATTATTTCTTCTAACTAATAAATAAATTATTCAGTTTATTGCTACGGCAACATCGAAATAAACACACAACCTTCACAAATAAAACTACGGAAAATAAATAGCTTGGAACTGAGAAAATACTAGCACACACACATAAAAATCGACACCATTTTTTTGGGACAAAAGTCCTTAGAAAAACCCAATGCGGGAAGACTGGTGCAGCAGATGAGGGTTTTATTATTATGCAGCGATGAAAATCTGAGTACAATCTATGAATGCCCAACTGGCAATCCAATTGGCAAGTATCTAGTAGAAATAATTAGAGAGAAAGTTCTCTACCCCACAAGCAATCCCGACACTGGCTTCTACAAAAAACTGGCCTTCCAAACCCCAACATGAGCCTTTCTACGCTGGCTCTGTGTTGTCTCTCACACATGTGGCTCAATTTTTCCTCTGAGCAAGCCATCTAGCTTGTCTCTGTTGCTGGAAGTGACTCTCTGTCCCTCTGGAAGACTTTGCTGGCCTCTGGAAACTGAATTGACCTCCTCCTCAGCTAAATCAAACTGCTCTAAGTCAACGTCTGTGCAGTCTCTGTGCTACTTCTGCTTGGATCACTTGTCACTTGTTGTTGCCTCTCCAGATCTAGAAAACTTCCTCTGGACCATTGTACCTGCCCCTCACTAACCCTGCTTTGATCTATGGCTCTCCGGTAACCGCTGCTACTCTATGGAAATCGATCTACCAAGGAAATCAAACTGGAGAAGTGTCTTCTCCAAGTTCCCATCAACTTCTTCTTATAATCCTCTGTTGGGACTCCAACAACCAAGATTAAATCTTTATCAATGGCTAGGATCATCTCGAAGTCGATCTGTGTGAATTTCTAGATAATTCTCACCTTATCTCAATTAATACTGATTAATTAACCATATTCCCTAAGTTTAGACTTAGGAAATACTTAAAAAATGGTTAATAATCTAATTGAGACACTTCTAGGTGGAATTTCCAAAAAGGATTTCTGGGTCTTGGAGATCTCATGCATTCTAGCCTTTCCACCAAATCCATGGCTAGAACACATCAGATGCTACAAAAACTAACATGAAGTAGTGAGGTCAAAGAGCTGATGGCCCAAGGTAGGCCTTGGAGATGCTCTTTGGATTCTCGGACATACACAACTTTAAATTTAATGATTTAGAAAAAGGTATATACTATAAAGTGATGGAAAATGGAGGATCAATGCCTTGGCTCATTAATAAATTTTTGGGCATATGGAGCCAAACAAGAAGTGAGTCAATGTTTGAAGACCTTGGGTGGAGTGGGAAAGAGAGAAGGATAAGTTCTCATTCTAACCTTGACGACCTTCCAAACGAGGAGACTTATGGTGCTAAAGAGAGTTTCATTAATGGATACTTGAAGGCTAATTTTGCATATGAAGAAATCGAAATTCATAAAAAGATATAACATTTATTAAGAAGGCTCAATGAAATCCCAATCCAACGATTGTAGCAAAATGGAAGATAATAGTCACAATAAAACAACACTATTCATCCAAACATCACTTTGTCAATCTAAATAAATTTCATCCATCTTAAACATATCTTCCCTAAGACATTTCGATCACTTGAAATAACCAAAGCCAAATTTTCACAAGGAAAACTTGTAGAAATTTCAGGTTGCTATGGGATTTTTCCCTCTACGCTCCATTAGAAAATGAGAGGAAGTGCACATCTCTTTATAGAGAAGCTACAAAACTTCCCTCATAATAAAATAAGAATTTTCTAAGCTAAATTCCCAAAAATTAGCCTAAGGAGGGGAAAAGGGCCCTTCATACAAATTAATTAATCTAAATTGATGTAAAATGGGGATTTTAATGCTACATGTACACATACTAGGGGCCCAAGTCCTAAAAATGTGACCTATTTCTACAAACGAAAGAAACAAGTGGTATTGGTGCAACATCCACCCTCTAAAGGCCATCCAACAACTCATTTTCTTCCACGAAATCATGCAATTAATCCTCCAAACACGGGAAAGTGGGTCTTCAATGTTGAAATTTGGGTAGCTCAGAGGGTACTTTTGAGATGTGAAACTCCACAAAATGGAAGTTGTTGCGAAAGTTACCCAAGTTTGGGGTCTTGGACCCAAAGCAATGGGTTTAGAACAAGAAAAGAAATTTTATTAATAATTTATTTTTAGTGTTTGAGCATGTAGGCTCAATTCGCCTAGCAGCCAATTGACATGACCCTGGGGGTTAACAACTCAGTGCTTGAACACTATAAATAGAGGCCAAAGGAGAGGCCTAGATATAATGGGAAAATGTGACCGCGCTACCCAAATCAAAGTTTACCAAGTAGTGTTATTCCTAAATCCATAGGCTAATCAAGGAGATCTCGCGAAACTAAGATTGAAGATTAACCCCCCCCCATCTAAGGTGAGGGAACAAAACCACAATCAAAGCCCTTCCTTCTTCCAAGTCACCCAATAATCCATGTCCAAGATGCCTAAGAAAAAGAAGCATAAGCAGTCGAATATACAATGAAAAACATGCCTTTTGGGTTGGATCACCCACCTTCTAACATATGCTCTCGATAGATTGGCGAGGGGACATATGACTGATGCAAGGAGCAGAGATCAAATGGCACAATGTATCGGTTACATTAGTGGCTGACAGGGGCTTTCGACTGAAGAGCTATCTAGGGAAAAATTCTCCTATGGGGTCACCCACTTTTGGTGGGTGACAAGCCACATGAACAAATAAGGAGTCTGCTTGGTGAAGAGAGGGTTGCAGTGCTAGAGAGGTAGTTTGAACCCTAGTCTAAGGGTTGGACCATGTCGAGAAATCAAGATGCTTGTAGATTAGGGTAGATTTTTCTTAACTTGATAATTATTTGTGAATGTTTGTTGGCTTCTTATCAAATTTATATTCTCTTCATCAAGCAATTACCAAAATGTACAAAACATGAAGATCACAAGAGACAAAGAACACAAGAAATTAGGATCCAACCCAGGGGAAGAACCCCACAAGGGGGAAAACCCAAGAAAATCCACTTCTTATAAAATGAGATCAAATTGATATATCCAAGACCCAAGACCAAGACACCACAAAGACCCAAGTCAACCTTCCTTCAAGCCACCTCCAACAAGTTAAAGTCAATAGAAGTCAACGCAAGGTAAATCTCTGAAATCTAGTCATATTTTGAAATTTTAAGCCTGTAGTAGCACAGAATATGCCTCAGGAAAACTCGGACGTGTGAATAGAACTAGGGCAAAAATCAACTTGTTTTCTCTCTCCTTTGACTATCCTCCCTCTCCTTTGACTTTGTTGGTTTTTCTTATTATCTTGGCATATAAATCGATGTGATAGATGGATGATGGAATGAGGTCTAACTGCTTTGTATTTATACATGTCCAGGGGGTTGAATAATTGCCTCTTTAGGCCAACTTGTCCAGGGAGGGCTGACTTGGTCTTGTGGAGGACAACTTTTCTTTGACCCAAATAAATAAAAAAATTTCTTTTCTTACTAGAAGTCCAAATGGGACCTTGACTTGATTACATTTCTTGGACTCATGATAAATTCTCTTTTGACTCAATAAACCCTATAAGCATGAAGAACATGCTTTGACTAAAAATAAACAATAATGATGAATATGATAGATAAGTACATTAATCATACATTTGTATTGCATTATGAAGACCGACACTAGTTACATTTCCAACAAAGAATAGCTAAGGAAGATAAAAAGAAAGTAGCATGTCTGGAGCTTAAGTACAAATCTAACTCTGTGAGATAACTTGATCAAGGTCTATCTGAGAATGATTTTTTTAGAGGCACATAAAACGAAGTTCTTGAGGCAAGACAATTCTGAGATATCCGAACCTTTGTAGCTACATATCTTTTATGGCATCCAAGTTACTGTGACAACATGTTTCTTGTGGATCTGAACCACTATATCTTTTGTGGAATTTGACCTTACTATGGTTACATATTCTCGGTATTTGAGTTTAATATGGTACTATTCCTATAGAAATGTGAGACCTAGAAGAGAAGTATGTGCTTCTTCAAAAATTGTGACATTTAATCTTACAGTGGCAATATTTCTCTGTGATATCTAAACTTACTATGGCAACAATACCCTTTTCAATGAAGGTGACATCCAAGTATAGAAGCAAAGCATCCATTTGCTTATGGAGAAGGACCAACTACAGATTAAAGCTCATCAACACACCATCAAAGAAGCCCTAATCAAGATTGGTGTGTAAGAGGACCTAAAGGAATGCAAAGGAATTAAAAAGACTCTGTAGGTCAATTTTTATTGTTACAATTGATAGAAGTCTGGTGTAATTCTAAAGCCCTAAAGTCTCAGAAGATTGTAAAAGACTGAAGTTTTGAAAGTCATGTTTTATCTATGGTCCAAGTTTTCAAATCCTAAGGCACCAAGCCTCAGGAGGACTATATTGTATGAACATGCTTGCCTACAATGTTTGTTTTGGATCAAAGATTTCAAAATATATCCTAGTCCAAAATTGCCTTTGTTAATCTAGCAAAAGTGATTTTAAATCCACTAAAGTCTAAGAATATAAGAAGGTGGTTTTGGTAAAAATGAATCAAGTCTAGAAGAATATTTAAGAGCAACATAAAAATGCAAAACTCGTGCTTTTCGCTTTTGCACCCATTGCAAAGCAAGTTCAAAGTCTACAATAAAAGAAGCTCGAAAATTCTGTGTATATGAAATTCAATTTTCGAAGATTTATTAAGGACGATGTCTAACTTGTTTTTGATAATCCACATATTGATGGTTCAAACTCCTTCAAACTATAATTATTTCTGTGGCATAAAACCTCTATGATATGAAAGGTCATCTAAAAGATTACTAAAGCTAAGGTATGATACAAGTCTGAAATTTGTGGTATGTTCCAAGTAGCATGATCTAAATTTTGTGTGATGTCAAGTATGATCCCAATTTTGGTTTAAAATTATGTTGATTCAAGCCACTTTGTATTGAAAAACCAAGTCCTTTGTGAAATTCGCTCCAATGATCTAGTGAAGAATCTTTGTGGTGAAGAGCATTAACAATGACAATTTGCAAAGTCTACATAATTGAAACATCGAAATTCTCTCTCTATATGGCATTTGAAAGATAAGGTATCTCCTTGAAGGTATCAATGATTACACCAAATAACACTTGCTCAAAATCCGAACACTACATATTAGTGGCATCCAAGCAAACTCCAGTGGTTACACTTTTCCTATGCAAAGAAGTATGCTTATAAAAGAAATCAGAAGTTTGTAACTACCCAAACCTTTTGTGGAGGCATTCGAATATTCTATTACAAAAGAAATCCAAGCCTTCTATGACTAACCAACTATTCTTAAATAATAGAGTTGATGTTGTCAAGGTGAAAGCATCATGTGGTGGCAAGCTTTAAACATAAAATAGTGTGTGGCATGTCTTCAAGATGTAACAATACAAAATCCATTTCCAAGGCATTTATGTTTGTATTCAGTGGTAAAGTGGTTGAATCACTGAGATATTTTCTATGTGAAAGAAAGAGACAAATAAGTAGTATAGCAAGGAATAGGAATTTGAAGCTAGTTGGGGCGTATCTATATAACACTAGAATATGAAGAAGCAATGCCACCAAGACTTCCTATACATAGAAGAAGGACTATCAACATCAATACGATTGGCCTATACATTGAAGTTTGCTAGATCTAAAGCACCTATGTTGATCACAAGTGGAGCTTAAGTACCAACCCTGAGTGAGTTGTAGCTATCTTGGAGAGGGCCAAGTAGGAGTGTGTTGTGATCTATCCTAGTGAGGTTGAGTCTATCTAGTAGGAGCAATCTGAGGTCTTTCCAAGCCAAGAGAGGGTCCTTTTTGTGTGGAAAAGGAGCCACAGGATTCATGTTGCAAGCCTCAAGCCTTAGGCCGAGGTTGGCAAACATAGAGGAAGGCTAGACTGAGTTCAAAAAAGAGGGTTTAGGACATGATCAGGGCTAACACAAGCTAATCTAAGTAGGCTTTGGGCTGCTGTAGAAACCAACAAGGCATCTAGTCATTTGCTGGAGAAATAAGAGGTGGTTGTGGCTTGAAGGAGGGCTAGACAATGGTCTAGTAGCCCTCGTTAGGGTAGCTAAAGGAAGTTGCGAGGAGGCTGAAACCTATTGGATAATAATTGAAGGTTAGATAGTGCCTAAATCAGTTGGTCAAGAGGAGAAAAGGATTTTGCCTAAGGCTTCTAGGTGGGTAGCTTAGATAGGCTGAGGGTTTCAGTCTAAAGAAGCAGACAATAATGAAAAAGAAGATTGTTAGGTCAAAGGAAAGACATTACAACAAGACGGATAGTGCTGATATTAATATAATGAACTAAAGGATAAGTCTACCTATGAGTCGCTGGTTGACAGAGGTTTTAATGGAGCTAATCTCTATGTGACAAGGAGGGAAAGGACAACCAAGAGCAGTCGATAAGAGGACTAAAAGAGATGAGTGCAAAGGAATGTCATTAGTAAGTAAATCAAGATTTGTCTTTGTTTAATGTGTAGATTGAGAGTTTGAAGGGTTAGGCCTTGTTGACACCTAATCCTTGGGATTGGGTGAATGTGTAAAATAATGTAAATAGAAAATAAGGAGAGTTGGAATATGAAGAGACACTAGGAGATGAAGCCCAAGAGTCTCTCCCTCCATGTATATATCTATGATCAGCCTTAATGCAAAAACACAATTCATTTTGAGGAGTTACCTCCTGGCCTGACATGGTATCAGAGCTCAGGTCCCAACCACTATTTTTGGCTGCTTTCCTGCTCTTGTAACTCCTCCTTTCCCATGTTCTACATTTTTGTCGTCTGACGCATCTGCCTACTGTCAGCACAAATTCCTCATCTTCTCATCGAAGAACTGAACCTTACTCATTTTTGGCAGTGTGTTGCCTGCACTCTCGACCTCAGGAATATGAGACTGATGCATAGAGACTGAGCGGCCTGCCTAACTGTGTTTTGGCAAATTGACTCTGAACACTGGTGATTCTCTGCGCATGAACGATATTTTCGCTGGTTTGAACTAGAACTTTTGTGAGTTGAAACATTTTTTTTAAGAATGTTGTCTATGTGGTATTATCGACATCATGACTATGATTGTGTATTACATTGAGCTTGAAGATGGTATTACCGTGACTGTCACTGCATATATATACATTGAGTTATGCTATCCTCACTGGTTACATTGTTTGATTATCATTACTGGGTATTACCACTGTGGTGACTACCATACCGCGTTCCCATACCGCCTCACTGGTTTTAATATATTGAACCCCTCTCCCCACTGCGCAGCAGAACCATATCACACATACCCCTTCGCCATACGCCATCACTGCATATACCACTATAACCACGCCAAACAATGGTTAAACATTGAGCTTGTATCGCCCCCATCCACAACACCCAAACTGCCTGACTCCTAGTTACCAACCCACCATACCAAACCTCTCTGTTGTGTTGATTTTGGTTGCGTTGCTTCCCTACTCCGCATTGTTGAATGGTATACTCCATACCACACCCATCGTGGCCACAGTTGGTGATATCACCGCTCCAAACTGCCACCTCCTACGTTGAATGTTGTGTATCATATTGCATTGAACATTGACCATGCTGTCATATCATGTTACATTGAACGTTGTCATATCATATTACATTCAACGCTCCACCCATACCATGTTGTCATATCATATTACATTGAACGTTGACCCGACCCACACCACCATACCACCACTCACTGAAATAATATTCCTTCCCCCATATACTCCCTCCCCGAAATATAACTCTGCTATATATATCAGAATTGTTTCTTTTACCATGAGAAGTGCACATTTTCTTTATATGTTGTTGCAGAGTATATTTTTACACAATACACATATTTAAAATGCATCCATTGATATCTATTGTTGGAGTAGTTCTCTCTGGAAAAGAGAACTATCCTGAATGGTCACAAAAGATAAAACACACTCTCATTTTCAATGAGTTGTGGAAAGGAGTTTGTGAAGGAGGAGATAATGAACTTGCAAAGCCCACCTTAGATAACTAGATTGCCATTTGGGAAAATAAGAACAACAAGGCTTATGCCTTGATTGCAACATCTGTAAATGAAGAGGTGAGTCACCACATTTCACCATTTTCAAATGCTTTTGAAGCCTTGTAGAAATTGAAGGAATTGTATGACTCACACTCTGAACTTGAAGTTGTCCAGTTGCTGATTAAATTGTTCAGTCTTGAATTGAAAAATGATGACCCTCTTGCTTTAGCATCAGAAGTAAGATTGATTATGCATGATATAAAAACCACTGGTGTTCAAATAGACATTCCTCTCATAGCTTATGTCAAGGAACTATATCTCACTTATTCAAATTATCTTGAGTCAAAATAAGCAAGTGGAAACCTCAAGGAGATTACCTTTGACTCCATTGAGAAGAATTTTGTTGAGAAAGAGGAGGATTCTAGGAAGAACACAACCCCTCAGTCTTCTGAAGAAGTTGTGTATCTTGCACATAGAGAGAAGAATCTTGCACAATATTCTTCTAGAGGAAGAGGTGGCCAAAGAGGAATAGGAAGAATGAATTTTAGAGGCAGGGGGTGCAGGCAGTTCCAAGGAGAAAAGCCTGATCTTCATTGCATATGATGCAATAAAGATGGACATGATGCATCCACATGTAAGTTGTCTGGGGACAAAATTGAGCAGGAAAAAAATGAAGCCAAAGGTAAAACCAATGACAAAGGGAAAGGTAAAGCACCCAAATCCGCTCACTACGTTGTGGCACATTGCAATACTGGAGTACTAGAGACTTATTTAATGCTTACTAGCTTCTTCTAAAAATGATTGATTACTTGATTCAGGGGCAACTTGCCACATGACTTTTAGAAGAGATTTTTTTGAATAATTTATTGACAATGTTGGAGCAGTATATTTTGCAGACAAGTCAAAACTCAAGCCATCAGGGCTTGGCACAATCAGGCTCAAACTGCATGGTCTTCGAGACTTTCTTCTACATGATGTTTTATATATCCCGAAGCTAAGGAGAAACTTGTTGTCTTTGGTCCACATTCGCCAACAAGGACACTCCATTCATATGTTTGATGGAAAAGTTGAGGTCATAAAAGCATCAGATCACTCACTTGTCATGATAGGGATAGAAGAAGAAATACTTTTGAAGCTGCAAGGTACCTCTGCTCGTGCACAAAACTTCTCATACAGTTCTCGTTATGATGAAGGTACGTTTTCATCAAGTCTTTTATGGCATGCTAGATTTGGACACTTGAATTATGACAACCTTTATACGTTGAAGAAAAATGGAGTTATTGGTTTGCCTACAATTCCTAGGAAACTTAAGCAATGTGATGCTTATATCTTAGGAAAGCACAACAAACAATCTTTTCATGATTCACATTCCAGAGCACATAGAAAACTTGAACTTATACATTCATACTTATGTGGCCCAATCCCTGTTCCTTCTGCGAATGGAAATAAATATATGATGACATTTATTGATTATTACACCAGAATGTGTTGGGTTTATTTATTGAAGAACAAATTTGATGCTTTTCAAACATTCAATAACTTTCATGCATGGATTGAAAATGATGCAGAATCTCATATTGGCTCTATTCGCACTGATAATGGAAAAGAATACACTTCAAATGAATTTGAAAACTATCTTCGCCAACATGGAATCAAACATCAAACAACTGTGCCTTATAATCCCCAACAAAATGGAGTAGCTGAAAGAAATGAACAGGACAATCTTAAATATGGTACGTTCCATGATGTTTTTCAAGGATGTTAAATTGATGTTTTGGGCTGATGCAGTTCTATATGTTGTGTATGTAAAGCTTAGGTGTCCATCTAATGCTATTAGAAACGAGACTCCCTATGAAAATTTGTATGGCCACATTCCTTCGGTAAAGCATCTCAGGGTCTTTGGTTCCACGAGTTATGCCTTGATACCTAAGGAACAAAGAAACAAACTTGGTGTCGTAAGTGTATCTTCTTGGGGTATTCAAATACCTCCAAAGCATATCGTCTCTATGATGAAGTTAATAAGAAGTTTGTAGTATCTAGAGATGTGATCTTTCTTGAATCTTCCAAGGTTGACAATGTTGTTGAGCGGCAACTTGATCACTTGCATAGATTCGGACATGCCAAGTTCTTTCAAGAATTTGATAATGAGATTACACATCTTGAAAGGGGGATTCCTATATTGGATCAATCTGTGGAATCTTATTCTGAAGCACTCTCTGCCCCACATGAAGCCCCAACCACTGATGACACTTTGAGTGATGTGATTGACAGAATTGGGAGACCCAATCTTGATTCACCCCCAACTTAGTCAACTGAGTAGCATGAGCCATTTCAGAAAGGTCCTCCAAAATGGCTGACAGAGACACTTGAAAGTGTTCATCTTGATGAGGTTGGAAAGATAGGAACAAGAAATTCAACTAGGTAAAATAGAGGTGATGTAGACGATTTTGATTCACCTATTGATATGAATGTTTCTTATGATTGTAAACTGAATTTGTTTTCAGATTTTGAACTAACTTCCTTCAAAGAATCCGCTTCTCATGATGAATGGAAAGAAGCAATGCAAAAGGAGTATGATGCCTTGGTAAAAAAGAATTGCACTTGGAAGTTGGTTGATCCTCCATTGGGAACCAAACCAATAGGTTGCAAATGGGTCTACAAGAACAGGTATAAAGCTGATGGCTCACTTGACAAGCACAAAGCTAGGCTTGGGGAAAAAGGTTTTGCACAGAAGGAAGGGGTCGATTATGAGGATACTTTTGCCCCCACAGCAAAATGGGCTACCATCAGGACACTCTTTGCCTTTGCAACTCAAAACGGTTGGAAAGTCCATCAATGGATGTAAAAATTGCTTTCTTGAATGAAGATATGAAAGTGAATGTTTTTATGTCCTAGCCAGAAGGATTTGTTGTGAAGGTTCAAGAACATAAAGTATGCAAGCTTGTAAAATCCTTGTATGGCCTCAAGCAAGCATTGTGAGCCTAGTACGAGAAGTTAACTGAGCATCTTCTAAAACTCAACTTCAAACATTATGATCTTGATGATGCAACTTTGTTTGTCAAGAAAGTTTGCAAAACAGTTGTATATTTTGTGTGTATGTCTTGGAAAAATAGTTGTATATCTTGTGGTGTATGACAGGGAACAATGAGAGCTATATTGCATCCATAAAGAAGGAATTGAGGAAAGGTTTTGAAATGAAAGACTTGGGGCATGTTCACTACTATCTTGGTATTGAAGTAACTCAACATCTGAAGTTTATATTCCTCTCTTAGAAGAAGCACATTGAAGATCTGTTGAACAGGTTTGGCATCGCTGAGAGCAATCCTTTGACTACTCCAATGGAACAAAACTTAAAGCTCACATCCACTAAAGGAAAATAATTTGAGGATGCAACAAAGTATAAACAACTTGTAGGAAGTCTCAACTTTTGGACAACTACCAGACCAGACATTTCATTTGTTGTTGGAATCCTCTCCAGGTTTATGTAAAATCCTTGTGAGGGACATTGGTCTGCTACGAAAAGAATTCTAAATTACTTGAAGGGAACTCAAGACTTTGGACTTAAGTATACACAGGTGGGCAACTTTAGCTTGATTGGATACTCTGATTCAGACTTTACTAGAGATAAAGAAAGAGTATCTACTTCAGGTTATGCTATGAGCAATGTTTTTAAAACTGGAACTGGTGACCGGACCGGTCCATGAACTGGTTTACCGACCGGAACCGGTCGAACCGGGACTGGTTAGGTCTAAACGAACTGGTTTTAGAAAAATACGTTAAATAATTTTTAATGAAACAAAACTATTTTTAAGATTTAAAACCATGATTCCAAACCAACAGAGACAAAATATGCAAAGTTTTCTCATTTATATACCATGTAAAGGTGAATATATCAAAATGGCACTAATGTAATACATATCATCGAAAAAATAGTAAAATACATAAGCAATGAGGCTCTAAATGGCCTATAAAGCCCAAAAACAATGTTGCAAGCTATGAGGCCATTGGCCTACTACAAGTCTACAATGTACACATGATCAATCATCAAGTTCATCACCAGGATCATCATTAGGAGCTACATAGACATCCTCTGGTTCAGAATCTGAGGATGCCTCAGCCTGATCTGCTACCTTAGTAGCAATGCCACCAATAACAATAGAAGTGGACCTAATGGAAGCACCAGTTTGTCGACCTACATGACTAGTGCCTTCCATTGGTTCTTTGCCTTTCCTTGATGCCGCTACTGATCCTGGTTCGGATGCCGCCACAAAATTTGCTTCATCCCGCACTAATGCCATCAGCCTCAAACACAGGATCTTCAGTCTCTTCCACCCATTTTGATGTTGGATCAATATCGTCCAACACAATGGGATCTAGATTAGGTGTTTTGTTCATCATTTGGTTCCTCCTTAGTTGAAGTTTGTATTGCACAAAAACAAGATCATTTAACCATTTTGTTCCAAACAATTTCTCTTCTTCATGTGTATGCTCTAAAAAACAGACCAATTGTGCTCACAACTTGAAGCACTACAAGTTTGGCTAAGGACTCTAATTGCAAACCTTTGCAATTAAGGACACTAGCCACCAAATGACTCCCACCAATGTGTTGCAAAGAAAAATACATTAATTAGTAACTTAGTTTATAATTTGAATTGTAAAGAACGTAAACAATTTTAACTTGAAAAGAAAAACAAATTGGAAATTGGAGTTTCTTACCTGGTTGATCCGCATCTCTTGCCATCTTTGCCAAGTTTTTGCCAAAGGTACCACCTGCCATAATGAAAACAGTAAGTTGTCTATGTATTTCCAACTGGTCTGCATGGGTAGGGACCTTGCACTCCAAGCAATCAATCAATACAGCTTTGACCTCCCCATCATGCAAATCTCTTAGCTAATCTTTATAATGATACTTTGGGTTCAAAAAATACCCAGCTGCATGTATAGGACGATGGAGTTCATTGTTCCATCTGTTATCAATGATCTCCCATATACAACCATATTTAGCTAACCTGTCCTTGTAAGTTGCCTGCATCTATGCCTTTGCCTGATCCATTGGCTCATAAATGTAGCACATGGCCAATTTTACCCCATCCACCATCCTTAGCACCTTAACAAGGGGCTCAGTAATTTTCACAGGCTCTACAGACCTTTTCCAAAAATAATTGTCAAACACTTTTTTTTTGGTGTTCTTTCCATCTTGTCTAGGAGCCCACCGAGATTCAGACCATTCTTCAGAAGAAAACATTTTCTGCAAGTTTTTATGTTGACCATTGAGACATTGCAATGTGAGGAAGTGAGTTGCAAATCTCGTAATTGCAGGCCTAACAAGCTCTTTGCCCCCAATGTTTTTCCTCTTTAGGTTCAATACCCATGAGTGGTTGTAAATGTATTTTGTAATGCACTTGGCATGCTCTGCAGTATTTTTTACCTACTCCACTTTGCCTATGTCCTCAAGCATGAGGTCTATGCAATATGCAGCACATGGAGTCCAAAATATGGTCCTATATTTGGACTCAAGCATCTTTTTAGCAAGAACATAGTTTGAGGCATTGTTGGTGATGACCTACAAAACATTATGCTCCCCAACTTCCTGAATAATGTCATCCAAAAGCTCAAATAGAAGGGCTGCATTCTTCACCTTATCAGATGCATCAATTAATCTCAAAAACATGGTTCCTTGAGGGCAAGAAACAAGGAAATTAATGATAGTGCAGTTCTTTCCATCGGTCCATCCATCTGACATGATGGAACAACCTGTTTTGAACCATGAATCTTTAAACTCAACCAAATACTCATCAATGGAAGATATCTCTTTTTGCAAAAGATCTCCCCTTAAGTCATGACTCATGCATACTAGGGACCTTTGAAGCCCTTTCATGTAGCTATAACAGAGTCCCACATAGCTTGGTAATAAGGTGAGTGAGCAACATTAAATGGGATATCTAAATCATACCACCATTTAACAATGTATTGATGAGAAGTTTCTTTGCATTCTTTTCTCCAATGTTGATCCAAAGTGGGTTGACGACTTGGTTGGGAGGAAGTGGGATTAGAAGAGGCAATGTTGGCAGAAGATGAGAAATAACTTTGGATGTTTGTTTTCTTTGTTCCTTTTGATGGTTGGCCACAAGAAGGATGAACATAGTGAAAGGGGTCATTGGTGGAGGGGATAGAAGTTGAGTCTTGAATCTCATAATCATCATACCCACTCTCTTTCATGGCTTCTAATAATTCCCTCTTCCTTGCAATGTCATTTTGGATGGCCTTCTCCCTAGCCTTATCCCCATAAAACTTTTCAAGCTTGGAAATGTATTATGCCCTAATAGGACCTAACACTGCATTTGGTGCATCACATGGCTTTACTTGGCCTCTTACCCCAACCAAGTGTTGTTTCAATCTAAGAATACCCCCACCTCCAATAGATTAATGGCATAATTTGCATATCATTTTTCTATCAATTACATCACAATGAGCCCATGCATTGTCTTTTCCTTTTGGAGCCATGTTTGCTTGAAATAATTACAATTTGCAAAGAAATCTGCCATTTAAAAAAAAAATTGTAGCTAAGAAACATGGAAAACCAAAGCTAAATTTAGGAAAACAAATGCATATGTAGGCTACAAAATTTGATAGCATAGAACTAGAGATTTGATAGAATAGATGATAGAGTGAGAAGTTTATAAATTTTTAACACATAATTTTTTTTTATTCACGGACAACAGTCAAATGAGGAATTTTCAAGTGAAAATCCTTACCTGGAAATGCAAACTAGCTTCCTTAGCCTCCTCTTGAAGATGCCAACTCCACTGACAGTTACAAACTATCTCCAAAATAGCTCCAACTCCAACTCCAAGCCTCCAAGATGACTACTCCAGCAAAAACTCAACACCCTCCAAGCTCCCAAGCAAACTCACAAACACTCATAAACACTCCAAATGAGATGTGTGAGACAAATGAGAGGGAGAAGGGCCTCTTAAAGGCTTGGAGAGGGTGTTTTTGGAGGGAAAGGACCCTTACTTTCCCTCCAAAACCCCTAAACCACCTTGGCTAAGCCGCTGCGTGGGTCCTCCGCGGGTATGGCAGGTAACCGGCCGGTTAGGGCCAAAAATCCACCAAATCACCTACCTGACCGAGTTTTTCAGCCGGTTCCAACCAGTGGCCTTGCTGACCGATCGATTTGACTGGTTACTGGTTAGGACCGACTGGTTTTAAAAACATTGGCTATGAATCTTGGATTAAGAGCTATCTCCTAGAGGTCACACAAACAATCAGTTTCAACAGATTCCACAATAGAGGCAAAATATGTGGTAGCAACAAAAGCAATAAAAGAAATTGCTTGGCTACGGAAAATTTTGGAATATTTGCAGGTGAAACAAGTGCATTCAACTCCACTGATGATTGATAACACTTTTGCAATAAATTTGGCCAAGAACCCAAAGTTCCATGATCGAACGAAGCACATCAATACAAAATACCATATGATTCAACATCATGTTGAGGCCAAGACAATCCATCTACGCCATTGTTCCACAACTGAACAGATTGCAGACGTCTTCACTAAAGCGCTTGGAAGAGAAAAGTTCGAAAGATTCAGAATGATGTTTGGACTCACCAACATCGTTTCAAATTAAGGGGGGGAATGTTGACACCAAATCCTTGGGATTTGGTGAATATGTGTAAAATAATGTAAATAGAAAATAAGGAGAGTTGGAATATCAAGGGACACTGGGAGATGAAGCCCAAGAGTTTCTCCCTCCATACATATATCTATGATCAACCTTAATGCAAAAACACAATTCACTTTGAGTTACCTCCTGGCCTGACAGGCCTCAAGCCCTATTCGTACTTTATTATCGTGTATACTAGTGTGTATCAAGGTTTCTAATGGGCCATGATCCTTGCTACGAGAGCCTTATGATTCTTTTATTAATGGACTAACGAGAAACAAGATTTGGGCCAATATTCTTGTGTACTTTGATTGATTTCATTGTTGTTATATTTTTGTTGTGCAAAGTATTTTTGTATTGGCCTTCTCTAATCTGTTGTGTTCCTAGTTAGGGCACATAATAGACTTAGAGGCCATGAAAATTTCAACATTCAAATGAATATTCATCTTCCAATATTCCCCAAATGGCAAGTCTCTTTCACCACGAAACTTAAATTTTCACTCATTTTGAGGATGGTATGTGTTACCCACAAATTGTGACTAAGACAAAATTGGGGTTGCACATCATGTGCTGGGAAGCTTATCTCCTTTTGGACAATGATACCTTATGAAATTAGGGTGTAAAGGGGCTCTTAATGACTTCTATATATCACTCGAGTCATTAATTGCAACCTTGAGGGACCCCACTGTTGCAAACTGCTCCAATATGAAGTTTGTAGCAGACGCTTAATACGCCTTGGTCTATATATACTTGTGCAATAACAATTACACATCTAGAAGGGTGCACATACAAAGCATTCTTGTTAACCAATCTTTTGTGTACACTCAATATTGGTACGACCTAGCCAGTGCATCAACAACAAGTATGACAAAAAGAGAGCACTTACCAAGATTGGCATCTCAGCATATCCCTATGACAGGGCAAAGGGGAGGCACAAACATTGTATGAGAATTAAGTTTACAGTTCTATTTGGTGGGCATAGTATAATAAATGAGCAAAATGTCTCAACCTATAAGTGGCTCCCTCAGAAATTCGACCTAGGTTGTAGGCGACCTAAGATAATTTGCTCAAATTCGAAAGCAGTGTGACATATATGTTTTTGATGATGGAAATTAGCCTCACCAAATTGGCATATGTTTGGGTTTAAAAGGTAATGGTTGATTTTCTTTTAAATGTTGGGTTGACCCTTGGTAAAAGGTATAACTTGGATGTTGAATTATAAGGGAATTGCTAGAGGTTGTCCACATACCTATGTGGACAACGATGTGAACCAACCTTTACATATTCCTTAAGGCTGGCATAGGTCCATCTTTCATTGATGATTAGTGCTAATTTCAAGGGTCATTGGGATTGGGCAACCTATCTTGAAACCCACCTTTTGTGTTATGAAGGTGTGCCTAGTTTGAAGTAGGTTACTTGCACACCAAGATAGCCCATCTTTGGATGATTTTTTTTCCGCAAATGATATGCCTATCTATCCTCACATAGAGTAAAGTGGAGGTTGGTAGATCATTGATTTGAAGGCTATTTGAAGGACGCATTGTGGTGTCATGTCATCATATAACACACAATTGCCACCACCATGAAGCTCACATGTTCACATTGGAGGTATGGTTTGGCATTTGGGGTCTCAGGACCATTTTGGGTGGTCACTTGGGAGATTGTATGTGGTTGAAAAACCTCTTGAATGTTTCTTGCTTCCTTTGTGAAAGGAAGGGAGTATTGTTGGACGCCTTATTTGCAAGTTAGGGAGCAGATATACCCTTGGGTAATAACTTGAAGCTAAAGTATGAGCTGGGAAGGATTTGTAATCACCTTGGAGACCACTTGGTAGATCATGTTCCCACGTTGGAGCTTGCTTATGGGATGATGGAGGACAAGCTTGAAGGCTTATGGATGAAGTTATGTTTTTGAAGGGCCTTTGGAGGTTGGATGTTGCATCAAAACCCTTTATTTTCCCTTCATTTGTTGAAAGGTGCCATATTTTGTGGGTTTGTGCTCTTATATTTTGTACATGTGGCATTAGAAGTGCCATTTTTGCATTAATTGAGATTAATTAATTTTTAGAGAGGGTCTTTGCCTCTCCTTAGTGCTAATTTAGGGGGTTTTAGCTTAGAAAATTATTATTTTATTCAAAGGGGAATTGAGCACCAACTTTATAAGTAGAGGTGCACTTACTCTCATTTTCCCATGGAGTTTTGGGGGAGAAATTCCATAGCAATCTAAATTTTTTGTCATTTTTCCTTGTAGAATTTGGCTTTGGATATTTCAAATGAGGAGAATTGTCTTGGGAAAGATAAGTTTTGAATGTAGGAACTTTATTTGAATTGACGAACTGATGCTTGGATGAATAGTGCTATTTTATTGTGAGTATCATCTTTCATTTTGCCGCAATTGTTAGATTAGGGTTTGTCTTGGGCCATATTCGATATTGCAATATCTTTTATGAACTCTATTTTCTTCATATGAAAAATCTATCATCAAGTATCCATGAAGGAAACTGGATTTCATTCCTTAAGTCTCCTACTTTAGAAAGCCACTAGGGTTAGATTGAAAAGTTTCCAAGATCTCATCTATTGAGCCACTCCTTGTTTGACTCCATATATAGTACAATGTGTTTGGGAATGAGTTTGAGCATTCTTCAAAGCCTATCTTGAGCCATTGTTTCTTTGACCTTGCTACTTCATTCCACCTGGAGCCATACGTTATTGATGATGATTCTGGGTGTAAAATTGGCAACCTCCTTAGAGAGCCATTTGGTTTAAGATCCCTTAGTCATTTAACCTCTAAGGCTTGTTGGGGAAGACTTCCTTGTGGAGATATCATTTGTCTAGAAAACAATAGAAGAACTCACTACTGAGGTGACAATAGTGGTGGATCCCATTGTTGTTAGAGATCTAGGACAACCTAGCACTAGGGTGCTAGATTTTGTAGTAATAATACCTATGGTAAACCCTAGATTCTTTAGGGCACAAGGCCATGCCAACAATAAGGTTTATATTGGGTATTGGATAAGCCAACCCTTCTTATGTGTTTCGTGACATGTGCTTAACCACCTCTCGAGGATCAATTAATTCTGGCAATGCGCATGTTTACTAAAACTTGTGGGTTTTGCTGTAACGACAATTGTGATTCCAACAAGTGGTGTCAAAGAAAAAGGTCTTGAGTTCAAAACACCCCCGGCTTGTGCTGGGGGGAGATTGTTGGGCATTGTATAATCTAGCACTCCCCATGTGTTTTACGACACGTGCTTAACCGCTTCTCAAGGATTTGTTAAATTTGGCGATGCGTATATTTACTAAAACCTGCAGGCTTTGGCGTAACAACAATCGTGATTCCAACAACTTATATATGTTACAACAATATACTTGTTAACAACTTGACATGTCACTTTAGGGAGTTAAACTTGGGTAGGGAGGATAGCATTCCTCCTCTTGATGACTCGAGTTAAACCCTATTGATAAAAGTTATGTTCTTGCTACTGTCATTTTTTATTCTTTTGTACCTCTCATGCTAGCTTTAGCCACTTTTATAGCAAAATCTTATGCCCTTTAGGATTAAAAGATGCCTTAAACTTCTCCCCTTATACTAGAATTATTTGTAGACTTCAGATGGTTTCTAGGTGTACGCTAGTTTTGCTTATATGTAGTTTTTTTTCTTTCTAGGAGTTATCTTTGTGCTCCCACTTTCTACTCACATTATTGTACTTGATAGTCCCATTGACCTATTTATGGTTATTTGTTGGACATTGATAAAATTATCTTATCTTTTCTTATTTGCTAGTTACTATCCTTATTTGTTCAAAACCTTGTTCTCCACTTCTAAGTTGAGTAAGGATAGACCCTAATACCACCTTTTTCCTAACTAAAATATATATATATATATATATATATATGTATATGCACATGCCCTAGAATGAAAATCAAATGTGAGCCAAACTTAACTAAGGAAATAAAACATCAGAGTATACCATATTCCATTCCAAGCTCTCTCTATCCATGTATGCAATGTTCCTTTTAAAACTTGTATCCCCATGAATGGCCCTATTAGGTTTTCTCCATTGATGAAGTGATTTTTTACATTTCCACGTGTTCATCCAATATTAGTTTGATGTTTTCCTTTTTGGTTTTGATGTATTTTTTATGTTTTCTCTCTAGAACGCATAGTTTTTCACAGTTTCCTTCTTCTTATCCTCTTCCTCTATACCTCTTGATAACAGGGCCACAACTTTTGTTTTGAAACTTCCATTGTATACAATATTTTTTGGAATGTTCTCTTCCTCCACTCTACCAATGGTAGTAATGAGCTTGATTCATTGAACTTGCTAGAAATGGTGTTTTCCTTGACATTTTGTCATCCTACTTCTACAAACTTAAAGGAGAGTATCTTCTTTCTCGTGAGAATTTTGGTGTTTTCTTAAGTTTCATAAGATTTTTTTGATCTTTATTTAATATTTTTTTGTTTGGTTTAGTGGGTCCTAATGGTCCAAGATTCTATAAATGTAGTGAGTAGAAGTGAATACAGTGACTGTATCTATGGTCCCATATGTCTATTTGTTTAAATTAAAGGCATCTTACATTATTGGTCATTTGTTTATTATGAGTGCAATGCAATGTAGTAAAGAAACATGGATGATCACTAACGAAATTATTGAGATATCTTCATGTGAGACATATTAAGTTTAGTGAGTAAAGGTGAAAAAACTATTGAAATATCTTCATGTGAGACATACTCCATTTGTTTTGTGAGTAAAGGTGAACACTATAATGATATCTATGGTCCCATATGTTTGTTTAAATTAAATATATCTTACATAATTGGTCATTTGTTTAAATATGAGTGCAATGCAATATAGGTAAAGGAATGTGGATGATCATTGATGAAACTATTGAAATATCTTCATGTGAGAGAAGTTATAGTGGAGCGCATTAGTGAAGTTGGAGGTGAGTTTCCTTTTGTTGCAAAATACATGTATAAGTTGTTATAAAATATTTCTCATTTCAACCATTCTAGTTCCTCCCCCTCCTTACTAGTTTAGGGTTTATGATTTTTGGTGTTTGAATAAGATGTATTTTCTGGTGCACAAGGTTATTCATAAGATTTTCAGGTTTTGTTTAAGATTTTGGATAAGATATTTCAATGTATGTTTCATATTTCTCACAATTGTGTGTATTAATTTTTTTCATTAATAATTTCTAGTCCCTATTTAATACTTTCCATTTTTTCGGTGTGCAGGGTTCCCTTGGTTGGCCATGGACACTTTTTGGGGTTGAAGGGCATATATTGTCTTTTGCGTGTCATTTTATGTTTTCTTATTGTATTTTTTTATTGGTCGACATATTCTTTGTAATTGTTTTTCTACATTGTGGCTTTTATAAATTTACATTTGTGGGCATGGACATGCTACTTTGTGGTTTGGTATTTTGTTTTTCTCGTATCTTTTGGTCTATTTTTCTTTTGTTCATATTTCTTTTGGTTCAATGGGTGGGGAAATTAAGAAAGACCTTAACAACCCCATGGTGTGGGTTTAGGGCTGATGTGGAGTCCCCAGGTGTAGTGGGAAAAGGAGGGGGAGGTATGTAACAATGGAATTACATAAGTATATAGTTTTAAACCTATTTTAATTTTTCCGTTTGTTGCTTCATCATTATATCATGTGTGTTCGTTGAAATTTAGATGCGACACAGATTAAGAAAGGTGAATGAGCATTGGTGAAACTTTTGAATATCTTTATGTGAGAGAGACTTGGGGCACTATAGCAAAAAAGCATAAGCAAAGATAGAAGACTCATGTAAGTTCTAATTTGAAGTTTTCATAGTTTAGATAGGATGTGTGTCCGCTTTCATTACCAATGTAGGGTTTATCATTGTTGGTCTTAGCATAAGACGTACTTTTATTTAAACTAGATGAATCTTATATTATTTGGGATTTACTTATTTATACCAATGTAGGGTTTATGATTGTTGGTCTTAGCATAAGATGTACTTTTATTTAAACTAGATGCATCTTATATTATTTGGGATTTACTTATTTATTGAATGCAATGCAAATGCAGGTAAAACAAGGTGGAGGAGCAATGTTGAAACTTTTAAAATACTTTTTGTGTAAATGAGACTTGAGAAGTATAGGAGAGTGCAAAGGGAGAAGGTGAGTTCTCTTTTGGTTATGGCATGAATATATTCGCATTTCAATACAATGGTTCTTTTCCCTCTTTCATTATTGGGGGATTATAATTTTTTATCGTTGCACAAGATCTACTT